>JANAVB010030939.1:0-61762 GCA_029216955.1 Iris pallida
AGTGCTTTGGCGAAATCATTCCGTCGAAGAGTCGACGTGGGAACTTGAGGCGGATGTGAAGGAAAAGTTTCCTTCGTTGTTTGACCTAGCTGGGTTTGTGTTTAAGTTTCGGGGACGAAACTTTTTGTTAGTGTGTTAATATGTAATGCCCTGAATCCGTTGCGGAGCACGGTGTGGGCTAGCGGCCGAATGGCCGAGTCGGATGAAAATTAGAAAACTTTACTTGGGGAAACTTTACCAGGATCGCGGGATAATGAATTGAGATCCTTTCCTCGTTATGGATTGGACTCTTTTGAAATGATGCCCAAGATGCAGTGGCGCGCGTCTTGGGGGAAGAGTTCTATATAAGAGTCGCTTGCCCCGAGACCGTTGCCCTGCTGGTTTTCGATGTCGCTTTTGCTGTTGGCTTTTGTGTGCGTTTTCGTGATTGTTTTCGATGAATGTTTTCATGTATTTACTTTCACTGTCTACGCATTTCATATCGAATCACTGAGAGAAAGAGAAGAAGTATGCTGACCAAACGTTGGTGCCAATGCAGGTGCTAACGCAGTGAACCGAGCTTGACGTTGCGTGGAAGACCTCTTTCTCTCGGCAATTCACCAACAAGTGAGTGGCTTTGATCCTTCGACGATCCTTGATCTTCGCGCATAACAATGGTAGACTTGTTATTGCGTTCGGTGCTTAATAAAAGATGCCTAGTAATAATACGGGAAAGATAATGAAAGATAAATTATCACATGGCTAGGCTTATGTTGTAAATCGAATGATGCTCGTATGCTATATGAATTGTTTAACAGGTGATGCAAAGACCCAAGTATTGGGCGGTAAGTATATCGGACTTCGGTTCGAAAGAATGGGGTAAACATGAATAGTCCCTTGGTTGGATGAGCGATTATGCGAGCCTATGGCTCAAGGCAAGTTGGTAAGATGGCAAGTTGGAAAGATGGGAAAATGGCAAAATAAAATGAGAACTACGACTATGTGTGGAAGATGCTATTATCATGCATGTCATGTCCCTTATTAGTTAAGTTGCATTGCATGCATGGTCATGGACAACTTGTATACAAGGTAGTTCCTCGAACGGTACTCCGAGGCCACGGAACCGATTCGGCCTAGGAGGAACGCCGTGCTGAAGTAGTAGCACAGTGCTGAAGTAATAGCACGGTCTTTCGGGAACCTTCCGGATGGGCTAGCTACCCACCGCTGAAGGGGAGCCGTCTGACCAAGATGTCCCAGATGGCGTGTAGTCAGTGACCTTCATATAGACAGGTGGCATAGCTAACAATGTCTTATGTGTAATGCCCCGCTCCGCACGGTGCATTACGCTGAAGCGTTGACTCAACGAGTCACGTTGATGCAAAGAAAATGTATCGATGCAAAACGATACGAGAGTTAAGTTGTCCCGAGCAATGCATCAAACTAAGTCGATGCGAAGAGTTGCCTTGTCCCGAAAGAATGCATCGAGTTGAATCGATGCGAAGCGCCGCGTTGCCCCGAAGGATGAGTGCGTTGAATCGGCTCGAAGATTCTAAGAAATCGAATCGACCAAGGCGCAAGTCCGAATCGTTGAAGTATTGATTTTAGTTGGTTTCGTGTGCAGGTTATACTTTGACGGGAAAATATTAGAGGTCGATCTTTTGCAATATTTAGTAAGGGGTCTGCGAAATCAAATCGTCGCCTTGCGACGGGCCGAGACTTGGGCACGCTAAGGCAAACCGGACGTATAACTCAATGAAGCACGAAGTGCTCGAATGGCTAAGTCAGGAGAGTGGCCGTGCAACAAAGTTAGGGAATCGAGCCGCATCGGCTCGGCGAAACAACGAAGGCATATCGACTCAAGGTGGGAGGATTGACTTCTTTTTACTCCTTCATTCGATAAGTCAAATATATCATTGTATGCTAAAGTTAACCTATCGACGCCACGGGCGTGGCCGATCGGAGATAAAATCATAGTGTAAGTCGAACACTAAGTTAGAACAATTGAAATGAAACGTGCATCAATATGCACAAGTCGCTATGGGACATTGGATATCGCTAAGGCGAGCGCCTCGGTGCGCAAGCCGCAAGAACATGGGATAACTGTAATCGGCGAGTGCCTTAGTGCACGAACCATACCGTGCCTTTGATGCACGAGTTAGACGGCTAGAACATTGAAAGACAATAGGCGAGCGCCCTAGCGTGCAAGCCCCGAACATTGAATGCTAAGTTGTAGAACATTGGAAGTACGGTCGAAACGTGCCTACGTGCACGGGATAATAAAAGATGGCTTCGTTGCGAGAGAATACAGTTGCGGTATGAATGTGGAGGAACTGTCGGATATGACATGTTGCCTCGAAAGGTGTTCGAGACCTTCGGGTCGTTCGGTTGACGAGCATTGAGTTGAGGCACGATGCCATTGAATCATCGAAACGAAGTGCGAAACGAAAGAACATAGAAAGCTAAATGGAAGAAATACGAGACGATAAGAACTGAGTCTCGGACTCAAGACTATGTTTGGTTGTTTGAATTTAACTGTTGAATGATAGGGCGTTGCATGGTCGATTGGAATGGGCTCGAGATTAATGTGATAATAACTCGTGCACGAGTATCCCCCCAAACGGATAAATGCCGGAGGTCCCCGGAACCGATTTGGCCGCGGAGGGATGATAATCTTTGTAGGCGCACATCCTTAAACAAGATGGGAGAAGCCGCAAATGATGGCATGTACCGGGAACGTTTCGGTTGTTTGGAAGAGTGACCCAACCCGTGAAACGCCGGCAGCCCAACCAAATAGTGAGAAAAGAAGGAGAGAAAAGAAAGGAACTCCTTTAGTCCATTCCGGCGCGGATACGCCAACGACCCTCATATAGTTAAGGAACGATGGATTGAAAGTGTAGGCGCGAATGTATCCCGCACATAGATCCTGCCTAGAGATGCACATATAACATGACAGGGAAGAAATGAGGCGTATTCACCTTGCGTCAGTGCAAGGGACGCAAGGGCGAGTGCGTCGACTTGGTAAGCCACGAATCAAACACGAGAATACTTGTTGCTTGCTTGTACATTCAATTCGATAACATGATGCTATGATAGCATGCTTTACGCTTTCGAAGATGCCATGAAATTGACCCTAAGGAGAACATAGCAAGATCATAAGCTAAGTTGCATGATTCAACATAAAGATTAAAATGTCGGTTTGGAAAGATGATCTTTGCTTCAGTACATGCGAGGACGAACGTACTGATCCCCCACCAGCTTCATGCAGGGTGCAGGAAATGGATTGCTCGCGGCGAAGCGTTGCTTGAACGTGTTAAGGCTTGGAATGCCGAAGCGCATTGAAGCGTGCTATCGCATTGACGCTCGGACTACGCAGCTGGATTGACGCGGCCGAGATGGAACGGTGAAATCCTTTGTGGGCAAGAGAGAACCTGAGTGTTGTAGCCAATCTGGCATATATTGTTAGGCTATCGAAAGCCATTGTAATCTCAGTTTCAGATATCAATAAAGAGAATTGTTTCGTATACTCTGTTTTTCTATCGTTGTTAATATCAAATCAAAAGATAACCATTTGAGAACTTGTCATCTTGCCTTGCACGAGCGCAACTCCAGGCTCGTGCGGCATCACGCCCCCTGCGAGGACGATGATTCGGGTGATTCCGGGTCGGGGCGTGACAAATTGGTATCAGAGCTCTAGGCTCAATTTTCTCTGGACGCTTGCTTAATTACAATTCGAAAAGTTGCCCACCACCACTTGATATCACTCTTGACTCTACTCGATGCCGCACTGGATGTTCCATACAATAAGTCTAATACAAATCGTGTAATTTTGCCGCATGTGTTTTGGAAATTACACGATGTTTGCTAAGAAAGTCGCGAAGGGTATATTGCATTGAATGCAAACGAGCCGTAAAAATGTTAGTTGCTGCAAGCGCAACAAATTGTGGAATACGATTTGAGATACTGTGGCAATGTAACATGTTGAATGAGAAATAAAATGATGCACGAAGTGCAACGAGTAATGGTGAATATGCGTTAAAATGAAAGTGAGAAGTGATAAGCCAATACCGAATGTGTTAAACGGATTGTGCATTGACTTGGAAAGTCGAGAGTAATTCGTTGCACGAGGTGCGGTAAATGTCGGAAGTGATCGTTGCACGATGTGCAACGCGTATTGAAAAGTAAAAAAAAAAATCATTGCACGTGGTGCAACGCATATCAAATTAATCGTTGCACGAAGTGCAAAGGAAATTGGAATTGAATCGTTGTATAAAGTGGAATGAAAGTGTCGGAAATAAATCGTAGCACGATGTGCAACGCGTATCGAAAGTAAAATTTGTTTGTTGCACGGGGTGCGACGCATATCAGATAAATTGTTGCACGAGATGCAACATAAGGAAAGAATTGAAATCGTAAATCGATAGAACGAATCGTTCGGTTGCACACCAAACTTATGTTGGCAAACGAGAACATTGACCGAATCGTGTCGAATTTTGATAGAATCAAAGTTACGGTTGTGATCAAGCACGATCACTGCGGAAATCGTAAGTCGGAAGAGAACGTTGGCCTATACTAAGTATAACGCGAGGGAAATGGCTTGAATTCCGGGTGGTATATGCCATACCACGTAGGCGATGAATGACTCGATTTCGAGTGGTATATGGTATAGCACTTGTGCGATAAATTGCATCGACGCTTTGTGAGAATTACGGAAAGTTTGTCCGCAACGGACGGGGGAGTACCGAGACTCGATTGAAAATTTGTATGATGGTATGTTGATGCAAGTGTTCTTCGAAATTCGGTTGGGACGATAAGGCGAGACTCGTATCAATGAACGATACGTCGGACGAGAATGATAAGTCGATCGGACGACCGAGACTAGCAAAACGATTTTGCCTTGACGCAATAATCGGATCAACGGGAAAGGAATACTCGAGCTTACAAATGAGTCACACGACTTGCGATCTCGGTAGAAATGTTGGGCGAGACGAATCGAATCGCACGACTTGTGATTTCGATATAAATGTTGGGCGATGTGAATTGTAATCGAATCGTACGACTTGCGATCTCGATAGAAATGTTAGGCGATGCAAACAATGAAAGTGAATCGCACGATGTGCGACTTTGGTAAGAAAGTTGGTTGACGCGAGAAACCGTGCCTATGAAATAGTTGGTTAAGTTACGGCGACACTCATTTGAGTACGACTGAAAACACACGAAACTTAGAGGGCGAGATCGTATAACTCGAGGGCACGATGTTGGATAATCGGTAACTCGGTTACGCGATCAAAGTATAGCGGGATGCGACAAATCGGAAAACAAGTTGATGCGTATGGAAAAGTTTGTTGCGAACTTGGAAGTATGCAATGCGAGTTAAGTTGACGTTGAGACGGATTCAAAGTTGACCCTTACGTTATCGAAATTGATACGGCGTATCGAGATCGATACATAAGGAAACGTAAGCACGATGTGGGAATACAAAATGGAGTGCGCCTTGTGCTATCAAAGTTTTGTAAGTAACGATACGAGAATGAACAAACTTGGTTGATCGTAAATTTTGTGATTAATCAAGACGAGACTATAAGTCATCGACGATTGCTCGATGCGTATAGCATCTCGTGTGTCGACCCGCAAATAAGATAGACTCGAACTTGATGCGAGTAGATGTTTCGTAAATTGCGGAATCATCGACGGCAGTGCATGACTTGACTCGGAGGGTAATTGCGCATCAGTTGTGCCGATAGAAATGGTTTTGTCCGAAGTTGGGTAATCGCATAGAATCGTCGGAACGTGATTTGGCTCCGAAATAAGATATAGCATGGTTCGTATTAAACTGTCCTTCGGTGATGATCCACAATTATCGAGCGAAGCTTCGGGACAGCTGACCCTAGAAGACTTGACCGCCAAATTAAATTGAATGCTGCAGACCGTAAGATGACCCATGCGATATCGCATATAAGATTGCACCGATAACAAATATAACACGATGCATGTTGACGATAAGTCTAGGCGATCGAAAATTGTTGGAACAACTTTCGATTTGCGAATGATACAGTTAGATTTTTGAGTATTCGTCGGATGAATGCTCGAATGGTTATGTTGGTCGACGGCCGAACTAGAATTCACCAACGGACTTGGTGATTCGGATAGGCGATTGCGAGAAACGTGCTACGCACGAGAGAGAACGATAAGGGAATGACTTACGAGTCATGTTGTTAGATTCGGATTCACCTTGAAATTGAGCTTGTGTGAATTGAAATTACATTCGATGTTGCGAGACGGATAAGTCGGGAATTTGGCTAGTGAATTTCCTACTCGATAGGAATCGAACGTAAGGCGTATCGTAAAGACTTCGTGTCGAGGCGATCGTTGCCTTGAGCACCGTCGCCTTGATGTAAACTTTTGTGTCGGATAGATTGTGGCCTTTGTGCAATGTCAATTTAAACTTGCGTCGGGAGAATCTAGGCACGGGGACTATGTAAGTAACCAGCGGGCGTAGTCCTGAATGTTGATGCATTTGCAAGTCAACGAAGGAAAATCGTATCGAGATAAGTGCATAGCCAGACTTCGGAAATAGTTGGATAGCGACTTCGAACGCAAGGCGTTGCGGAGACTCGTTGTGATTGGATGCGCGACGGCTTGACGCAATGCGTAGAATTGATAGTCCCGATGAAACGTACGAAACGAGAAAGGCGATTTTGAATCACATCGCGTGCAGTGACTTTATTGAATGAATCACGTATGTATGGAACATACGTATGCGATGAAATTTCGAGAACGGTTGCTAAGGATAAGTCCGATCGAGAGTACGAGATGGCAAGCATAGGATTGAAATTTACCTGTCAGCTTTGTTCCAATTTGCTACGACTGGACTTGGTCGAAATACACATATCTTCGGGACGCCTTGAATATAGGTACGAATCCAAATCGAGTTGTATCCAAATTCAAATCGAGCTGCAGGGAGGACTTGGAAATGTTAGTGAAAAGCTTGCGAGATAGTATGAAATCGAACAACATTGGTGGGACGAGATCGTGAAACGATCTGAAAGACACTTAGTCGGAGTATTGGTTTTGGTTCGAGGACGAACCTTGTTTTGAGTGGTATATTCTGTAATGCCCCGCTCCGCACGGTGCATTACGCTGAAGCGTTGACTCAACGAGTCACGTTGATGCAAAGGAAATGTATCGATGCAAAACGATACGAGAGTTAAGTTGTCCCGAGCAACGCATCAAACTAAGTCGATGCGAAGAGTTGCCTTGTCCCGAAAGAATGCATCGAGTTGAATCGATGCGAAGCGTTGCGTTGCCCCGAAGGATGAGTGCGTTGAATCGGCTCGAAGATTCTAAGAAATCGAATCGACCAAGGCGCAAGTCCGAATCGTTGAAGTATTGATTTTAGTTGGTTTCGTGTGCAGGTTATACTTTGACGGGAAAATATTAGAGGTCGATCTTTTGCAATATTTAGTAAGGGGTCCGCGAAATCAAATCGTCGCCTTGCGACGGGCCGAGACTTGGGCACGCTAAGGCAAACCGGACGTATAACTCAATGAAGCACGAAGTGCTCGAATGGCTAAGTCAGGAGAGTGGCCGTGCAACAAAGTTAGGGAATCGAGCCGCATCGGCTCGGCGAAACAACGAAGGCATATCGACTCAAGGTGGGAGGATTGACTTCTTTTTACTCCTTCATTCGATAACTCAAATATATCATTGTATGCTAAAGTTAACCTATCGACGCCACGGGCGTGGCCGATCGGAGATAAAATCATAGTGTGAGTCGAACACTAAGTTAGAACAATTGAAATGAAACGTGCATCAATATGCACAAGTCGCTATGGGACATTGGATATCGCTAAGGCGAGCGCCTCGGTGCGCAAGCCGCAAGAACATGGGATAACTGTAATCGGCGAGTGCCTTAGTGCACGAACCATACCGTGCCTTTGATGCACGAGTTAGACGGCTAGAACATTGAAAGACAATAGGCGAGCGCCCTAGCGCGCAAGCCCCGAACATTGAATGCTAAGTTGTAGAACATTGGAAGTACGGTCGAAACGTGCCTACGTGCACGGGATAATAAAAGATGGCTTCGTTGCGAGAGAATACAGTTGCGGTATGAATGTGGCGGAACTGTCGGATATGACATGTTGCCTCGAAAGGTGTTCGAGACCTTCGGGTCGTTCGGTTGACGAGCATTGAGTTGAGGCACGATGCCATTGAATCATCGAAACGAAGTGCGAAACGAAAGAACATAGAAAGCTAAATGGAAGAAATACGAGACGATAAGAACTGAGTCTCGGACTCAAGACTATGTTTGGTTGTTTGAATTTAACTGTTGAATGATAGGGCGTTGCATGGTCGATTGGAATGGGCTCGAGATTAATGTGATAATAACTCGTGCACGAGTATCCCCCCAAACGGATAAATGCCGGAGGTCCCCGGAACCGATTTGGCCGCGGAGGGATGATAATCTTTGTAGGCGCACATCCTTAAACAAGATGGGAGAAGCCGCAAATGATGGCATGTACCGGGAACGTTTCGGTTGTTTGGGAGAGTGACCCAACCCGTGAAACGCCGGCAGCCCAACCAAATAGTGAGAAAAGAAGGAGAGAAAAGAAAGGAACTTCTTTAGTCCATTCCGGCGCGGATACGCCAACGGCCCTCATATAGTTAAGGAACGATAGATTGAAAGTGTAGGCGCGAATGCGTCCCGCACATAGATCCTGCCTAGAGATGCACATATAACATGACAGGGAAGAAATGGGGCGTATTCACCTTGCGTCAGTGCAAGGGACGCAAGGGCGAGTGCGTTGACTTGGTAAGCCACGAATCAAACACGAGAATACTTGTTGCTTGCTTGTACATTCAATTCGATAACATGATGCTATGATAACATGCTTTACGCTTTCGAAGATGCCATGAAATTGATCCTAAGGAGAACATAGCAAGATCATAAGCTAAGTTGCATGATTCAACATAAAGATTAAAATGTCGGTTTGGAAAGATGATCTTTGCTTCAGTACATGCGAGGACGAACGTACTGATCCCCCACCAGCTTCATGCAGGGTGCAGGGAATGGATTGCTCGCGGCGAAGCGTTGCTTGAACGTGTTAAGGCTTGGAATGCCGAAGCGCATTGAAGCGTGCTATCGCATTGACGTTCGGACTACGCAGCTGGATTGACGCGGCCGAGATATAGAAGGCATGATGTATGGAACGGTGAAATCCTTTGTGGGCAAGAGAGAACCTGAGTGTTGTAGCCAATCTGGCATATATTGTTAGGCTATCGAAAGCCATTGTAATCTCAGTTTCAGATATCAATAAAGAGAATTGTTTCGTATACTCTGTTTTCCTATCGTTGTTAATATCAAATCAAAAGATAACCATTTGAGAACTTGTCATCTTGCCTTGCACGAGCGCAACTCCAGGCTCGTGCGGCATCACGCCCCCTGCGAGGACGATGATTCGGGTGATTCCGGGTCGGGGCGTGACATTATGCAGGCAGAGTAAGTGGTATTCATAAATATTTACAGGGATGGCTATCGACCGTGGGTAAGATTCACCAAATTGGTGATCAATATGAATTACTTATGTTAGAATAACATGAATTGCTTATGTTTCTAACATCACTGTATGCTCTTTATATTTCTCATCAAATATATGAATTGTTAATGGACCCTAAGGCAAGATAGAAAGAATACAAATCAATAGTGAACATTCATGTAATTTTACTACTGTTGATTTATGGTGAGATTGGTTACGGCCGCTCACCAGTACATATGTGGCAATGTACTGACCCTCGTCTCCACAGGTGCCGGGAACCTAGTGGATAATCATAGACGTTGAAGGCTTGCTGTCCGACTCTTTAGAAGATTCGTACATCTTGAAGTTTCCACTTGAAGAAGAAGGCATTTTGCTGAAGGTGGTTATTGCCGCATTATTAATAAAGGGATATGATGTATGGAACAAGTTGTATCTCATTTCAATATTTCTGCAATGTTGTAGCCAAGTTTGGCATTTCATCTCGGCTGTTTGAGAGCCTTATGTTTTATGTAATGTAATTTCAAAGATATCAATAAAGAACTTATTTCAGATCATATCTGTGTTGCCCAAACTTCTTTATCAATCGCTGCAAATCTCTATTCAAAATGTCTCTTTTATAAAAGGAATACGAGCACGCCTTGTACAAGTGCAATTCCAGACTTGTACGGCATCACGCCTTAGCGAGGACGAACGATTCGGCGTGAATCAAAGCGAAGGCGAACGATTCCCCGAATCGGGACGTGACAAATATCAATATTAGCATTTGGATATTATGTGTATGATGTTATTATTAGGGTGGTTCGCAATTTTCTGATATCGATACATGGGGTACAACTTATGTCAAAAAAGAAGAAAGATTGGATTAATAATGCAACAAAGGACGAACATGTAAGTATACATTTTACATGGTTAAAAAAAACTGCTTTTATTGTATACTAAAGTAATATTGTTTTGCTTTTAACTCATCAAATACTATTTTTACACGATGAGATGATGAAAAAGAAGAATGATTATCTTGAGAATATCACCGAATTGTATCCTGAGGGAACCCGAATAAACGAGCTAGTTATAGCCCGAAATGTAGGTGCTGGGCTTATGGAAGATGTGATTGGACGTGGGTGTGCTAGGACGATTCATGGAGGTAGAAAGGGGAGAGTTCGGGAAACTAGTTCGCCATCTTCATCTAATACATCTTCAACTGCCTTGAATAAAGAAGTGCAAGAGTTGCAGGCCCAGCTTCATATGGAGAAGAAAGCTAGGATGAGAGTTGTTAGTGAACACAAGGAACAAAAGGCTCAATAGGACTTTGTAATGCAACAACAACTAGAAATACTTGTTCTCGTATTCTCAATACCTGAATCTACTCCTATATCTCATGAATACGATTGAAGATGGTGATGGGAGTGACAACAACCCATCTCTTACTTAGATTATGTCTTTTATGGTTGTAGTTTACTAAATACTTTTGTTGACAATTAGTTTATTTTTGTGGACCATATATTCATTGTTTTGAGTTATGATAAATATAATATAAAAATATTCAGATTTGTTTCTGTTTAATTTGCTTTCATATTGAGAATAAAATCACATGGTACCTGATATGACTAATTAAATGTGTAGTCTCCATAGACTATTGTCACTATTTTGTATGACTAATTGTTTAGTCGTTTCAGATATGGAACATACATTTCGTCATCATGTAAAATATTCTACCACAATAAAATAGTAGCTAAAGATTACATAAGGTGACCATACGATCAATAGTAGTCGTCACAGATTGTCTATGGTGATTAATAATAGTCTCCACATACTACATATTACTCAATCATAGTAGGCAGAGAGTGTCTTAGGTGACCAATAATAGTCACCATAGACTACCTTTGTCAGTTAATAGTAGTTTTCAAATACTATCTATTACGACCAATCGTAGTCACTATAATATATTTTAGACAACCAACGATGGTCGTCACATACTACCTTCGGTGGTCAATAGTAGTCTACACACACTATTTATTGCGACTAATCATAGTTGCCACAAAGTATCTTATGCAACCAATGATAGTTGCCACATACTACCTTTGGCGGTCAATAGTAGTCTCCACACACTACCTATTACAACCAAGCATAGTCACCACAAAGTGTCTTAGGCGACAAATATTAGTTGCCTTATATCAACTATTATGACCAATAATAGTCACCACATAGAACCTTGGGGAACCAATGATAGTCGTCGCATACTACATATTTCAACCAATTGTAGTAGCCAAAGACTACCTATATCAACTATTTTAGTCACCAAAGATATTGGCACATCCCTCATTCCGAAAAATCTAACAACCTAAGGCGACAAAGCATTCTTGGCCAAAACTTTGAAACGACAATGATATTTTCTCGCAACAGTGTAGTAGCCAAAGAACTTTTGCGACTAAAATGCTTAATTAGTAGCCCCTGACTTTGGGTCAAAAGCCTGAGGCGACGATGCTTGCGACCAAAAAATTTGGTGGCGATAAACCTTTGGCAAAAAAAATTGCATTTAGGCGACAAAAAATCACTGGTCACCTGAAGTTATATTCCTAGTAGTATACTCAACACGTATGTCCCCACAAGCCGAAGATCTATTTTATGGGTTGAAAGCTGGATTCTTAGTATGAAGCTGGATTGATCCATACCTGGTTAAAGCTAGTGCAACTATGTCAAACACTAGAGTGTTTACAAGGATTTGAAATAGGAAATATTAGATAGGACACGGCTAGTTTGTCCGCGGTTTGTGACCGCGAGCGTGACCGCAAGCCACGTGGCGGCCTTCCATTGTTCCCTGGTCCGAGTTTTTTGGAGGGTAGGATCTGGTGATGGCAGAAGAGCCAATTGTTGGCTGCCACATGGGCCTGCGGTGACAAACCGCGGGCAAAATACTATTTTTCTATTAGATTATACCTAATTTTGACTAACATCAACTTTTCCCTATTAAGATTGGATGTAGTCCTAAAGCAGGTTCTACACTCGTTATATTTGACTATGACAATAAGTAGACGAACAAAATCCAAGAGGAACATGAGATTCAGGAATCGACCATAATTATTTATCGATAGCTATTTAAATAACAAATAATAAACAAATTAAATTTTAATATGCTAGCTCTTACACTTTCTCGCCCTGTGCTTCTGAGTCCTCTGCAGTAATGTGAGCAAAGCTATTGCTCAAGTACATGGAGAAATACCATGCCAACAGTGCCAGCAACATCAAGCTGAACGCCAGCTCCACCACCGAGACGATCCCCAAAGGGCCGTTCACGAGCACCGGCCTCCTCCACACTTCCCAGCGGCTTCTCAATTTGACACTGCAATCAAAAGAAGAAGAATATTGCACGAGAAACATAGATTCATCATTCCATCCACATCTTCTAATTCTCTATGAACAACACAAACAACACGCACGTACGTTTTGCTGCTGTCACTATTCTTCAGCATGTGCAAATAGAAGCATCCAAGAACGGAGATGAGCAAGATTGGGAGAGTGTAGATCAACATATTGGTCCCTGCTTGCATTAACAACAAAACCCAGATGGAAACATGTACAACAAGATCACAAACAACTGAAGTTTATACGATTTTTGAGGAAACCTTGTGTTTCAAAATAGGTGGAGTTGGTGTTGGTCCAGATCTTCAAGTACCATATGTTCATGAAAGTTTTGGTAGGCGACATGATCCAAAAAAACAGCCAGCCCAAGAACACGAGGCCTAGCAGCAATCTGATCATCGTGCCCAGAGAAGAAGAAGGAGAAGAAGCTGCCATTTCTCTGCACTTCGTTCTGTAGTACTTTCACTTTGAGAGCAAGGATCTATAATTATAAACAGTGGCGACTGACGAGAAAGAAAAGGGAACGCTAATGTGTGGTCAGCAGCAGCGGCTGCGCAATATGACATATCCATGCTGCCATGGAAATGTCGACCCGAGAAATCGAAGCATGTCAGATGTTGACCCACCACTGGAATCCCGTACCAATCCCAATGTTGACTGTTAAGCTCATGTCATCTATAACGAGGAATAATTAGTACATGATGATATATTGTAGAAAATCGGATGCACCGTAGAAAAGGAGAAATTATTGGATGGTCCGGTTCCACCACGTGGCAATGGTGAATGGTAAGCCGACTATTAATTTTTTCACACTTGGCATAATCTATTATGTCACTACATTTCTCTTATTTTTTAGGTCAATTTTTTTAATCTTTTTAAAAGAAAAAAAAAATCTATTTTTTTAATTATATACCAAGTGAATTTCTATATATTAAATATATTTTTTATAACTTTTTTTAAAAAATTTATGTCAAATATTATGTCAAGTGTCAAAAAATTAATGGCCGCACTCGTCATTCAACATCTTCACGTGGTGAGTCCAAACCACACAATAATTTCTCTTAAAAAAGGACCGGAAAAAATGTACGAAGAATAGTAATCGGTGGAAACATCCTTTTGTGACGCTCACGTAAGGAACGAGTTCTCTTCAAAGACTATCATATCCTAACCTTTGACTACAAATTTAGGTCCTCACATCTAAGTTTATTCACTACAATTTATAAACCTCAATACTTACTCTCATCTCTAAACCAGTGTGATAGTCTTTGTGTGGACCAAAATTCTAGTTAGGTTCGAGCACGGAATCTTCTTAGGAATTCAGTCCAAATAACCCAAGTCAAGATGTGGACAAATTTGTGCATGTCCGTGGGTCCAAGTACCCCCTCCGTGGGTCCAAGTACCCCCTCCTACTTCTAAGCTAACTTCCAAATCCATCATTTTCTTCACCATCCACACCTCCCCACAATTTTAGGCATTGTTACTATTACGTTTCGATGCTGTAGGACCGAAAGTTGTCACTGACATCGTACAAGTCTAAATTATACTTGTACAAGACAACCACCAAAACAAGAACAATGGAAGAGATCTCAAAATCAAAATCATTACAGCAGTAACAAATAGAAGTCGATATACACAAGATATACAAAATGATCTCATTATTGATAATATTGCAGCAAAAATTACAATTGTCTGAAAGCCAAAGAACAACTCACATACAATCACACTCTCTGTCAAAACATATTGAAGTATGCCACAAGACTTACAACTCAAAACTATACAATACATTGATGTTCCATACATTGTTTCTTATAAGACAAAATACATCTTGAATGAGAAGATCTGGCTCACCAATAAATTTTTTTACACCTCAGCAATGCACAAGCTGCTTCTCCCGGCCTGCATCAACTAGGGGGATTAGTACATGAGTACTGGTGAGTAGTGTTCGCTTGTAAGCCTCCTAAATTTTGGGGATTAATTTATGTTTTTATTTATAAATTATCATAGGATTAATTATTATTACACATATAATTCCTCTTTTATTTTTGACGATTAAGTACCCTTTTCTGTAGCTTAGATTTTAGGAGCACAACATAAGTCGGTTTCTCCAAACAAATTTCATATGCGCAATCTAGACGAGTCTAATTTATTTTGACCTAGTCCCACTCAAACATATCTTCTTGTACTCTACTTTTATTGTGCAACATTCGGGTCACAAGTCTCAATTATATCACCTGCTGTATTATCGTTGTCATTCCAATTTAAATTAGAGACCCAATCTCTTCGATCCAATATATGGTTCTGATCTACTCGGAGTCTACTACACGCATGCCACTTGTGTTACCACTCAATTGAATTCTCATGTGCTACTTATACACAAAAGTCAGAAAAGACGCATTATCGGAGTTTCGGGACTAAACTAGCCCAAACTAGCCACACCGACTTGATACCGACCCAACCAGAAGTGGTAGAGCCCAACCTAGGTTGCCTAAGCTTAGTTTGTTCATCCTTAATTGATATTTTTATCAATTTCATTCTGCTAACAAGATTGAGAGCAAAGGTGGCAGATATTAAAAAGGGTTTCCAAACTAGGAATCACTCAATCCCTCTTAATATTCCCTCAATCAAATCTTTATTGTGGAGTGCATAACCATCCGATAAATCTATCAAATCCCATATATTGCAGCCATATGATATTTCTCCTTCCTATCCCATCATAACAAGTCGCCCCTTTCCTCCATCATCCAAAACTCGAGCCCCCTTCTCTGGACGAACCCGACAACACCCCTAGCAGTCGTCGCAGTTTTCTCCACTTTCCGACCACCTAATGACGAGCTACCACCTTGTCACGTCCCAGAACCAGAATACTGGAGAGCGGGGGCAGACATAGCCAGCTACGTATATTGAAATGGAAACCACCTCGATATACGGTCACGGCTGTCTAGATATGTGAGGGTTTTCTACAAGCCAACAGTCTCTTATGGTCATGAACAAGCCTAGTGTCTCAATCACCAAAAGTAAGTAAAGTCGCAAGATGTATGATCATTAAATATACAATAATAAGGCGTCCCAAATATTACATATTCAGCTGATCATGAAGCTAGTCGTTACAAAATGTTAGGACTAGCAAGAGTTTAGTCATACATGATCAACCCTAGGATTTGTCAATCATGTTTACAGCCCGTAGGCAGACAGTAAGTAAAAGTGCTCCGAGCTAACAGGTGCTCGTCGGCTAAACGCCTCAAAAGAATAATTTTTACAATAGAGTGAGCGAAACAAAATAGAAAACCCACTCTTGGCCCGGATTCCATCTAGTGTTCACCATTGGACTGGAAGCTTGGTAGATCCTCGGAAGCTGCTCCGAAATCTGGCCACACAAAACCAGCTGGGTCAACCCCAGAAAGAGCAAGTGCCACAAGGGGGCCACGAAATAAGAATAAAAGCCAGCATATAGCACAAGAAAATCTACTATTAAACTAAAATTACGAAAACATGGCAGGGTGATATATGACGAGATAACCATGGAACTATTCCGATAGCCAGGTTACAATCCGTAAACCAAACAAGGACCGGGGTTGTAACCCTTCATTTGAACAGAGCTTGGTTTCCCACCATTTATCGGCAAGATAAGTAATGTAAGTAATCAAGACAGGAAGCAATCTTGTACTGGATCAAGACATGACTAGATTGGTTACACCTTATTCAATCAATCACGGCCAAGCAGATACTACGGCTTACTACTTTAACTAACTAGGGTTATCACAGGCCTAATTACTAACAAGATGCAGTGAGATTGTTCTACAGCCACAAGCCCTACAGACCATCCAGGCTACCCAGGTCAAAAATTAGGGGTTGAATTCAGGTGGGTACATCGCCCAGAAGACAAATGTACCCTTAGGTGACTTAGATGGTGCAACACTCGACGGTGCGCTGGAAATGTGCCCTACTCGACGGCAGGCTACAGATCCCAAGAGCGCCCAGGTAACGGGATTGCCTATAGCTGTGTCATCTCTTCATGACTACTGTATTATTCTAGTTATTAACCTTAATCCATTTTAGTAGGTACTCCTGACCGTGGTACTCAGGAGTTCCATCCTAGACATGATGCGAGACTGGACAAGTGGATTAACAAGCAAGCAAGAAAGAACCACCCACGGTGTCAAGGCAAGTCAAGTTAAGTTATCAAGATAAATCATGTCAGGGTACTTGTCAGGAGTGCACCACGACGGGCCACTATCATGTCAGGTTGGTCATGTCAGGAGTGCACCACTACGGGTCACTGTCGTGTTATGCTAGTTCTTTGTCATACATGCCATGTACAATAGTCATTTCAAACATATTAAGTAAAATCAAGTTCATGACAAAAGGCGTAAGGATATAAAATGGGCATAAAATATCTAATAAAATGTCAAAATACGGGTCAGGGGATGCGTACGCACAAAAGCACGCACGCAGGGGGAATGCATACGCAATATAACACGCACGCAGGAGGGCAGCGTATGTGAAAGTCACGCACGCTCAAGGGGCAGCGTGGGTGAAAAGTCACGCACGCTCAGGGACAGCGTACATGAAAAGTCACACACGCTACAGGGAGCAGTGTGTGAAAGTCACGCACGCTACAGGGGAGCAGTGTGTGAAAGCCACGCACGCTACAGGGGAGCAGAGTGTGAAAGTCACGCACGCTACAGGGAGCAGTGTGTGAAAGTCACGCACGCTCAAGGGAGCAGCTGCGTGAAAGTCACGCACGCTCAAGGGAGCAGCTGCGTGAAAGTCACGCACGCTCAAGGGGCAGTGTGTGAAAGTCACGCATGCTCAAGGGGCAGTGTGTGAAAGTCACGCACGCTACAGGGAGCAGTGTGTGAAAGTCACGCACGCTCAAGGGAGCAGCTGCGTGAAAGTCACGCACGCTCAAGGGAGCAGCTGCGTGAAAGTCACGCACGCTTAAGGAGACACGCTTCCAACAGGAAGCGTACTCAAGCCTGCGTACGCAGCGCTAAAGAGCGCGAGTAGCTCAGTGTGCGTAAGCTAAGCAGCTCTGCACACTGCTCATTGTCTCCTCCAAACAGCAAGAACACCAAGGAAGAACCCAAAGCTTCACAAGTTCATAACTTGGTCATCCGAACTCCAAATTCGAATTTCCAGGGCTCCAACTGGAGTAAAAATGAAAGCTCTTCCACATGGAAACATCAGAACTCAAAGAAAACCAACCAAAATGGATCAAAACATGTAAAATCCAAAAATAGCAATAACTTAGATCTACATCAACAGAGACTCCAAATCATAAAAACCTAAGAACTAATGTTGATCTCCATGTCCTAAACTAGCAAATGGACAAAGAAAAGAGGGTCCTCATGTAGTGGAAAGATGCACTTGCCTAGGGTTAGGAGAGTTGTGTTGAGGAAGGAGAAGAAGAAGAAGAAGGAAATAAATGGTGGTTATGAGGAGAGAGAGTGGTAGGTGGGGATATAAAGAGAGGGAGTTGTGGTGGGTTGAGGGTGTAACATAGGGCTAGGGTGATCCAATGCTCAAAAATCGAACCAAACCGAACCAACCCAATAAAACCGAGCCAAGCCAAAAACCCAAATACGATAAATACCGAAATTTCACAAGCTGAGAAAAATAAAAATACATGCCAAAATCCAGATACGAGTATAAATACGAAATACTGGAAATACGGGAAATGAGGGTGACACACCTCCAAGATGACCCCGAGAGACCCATCTTCAACCTTCGTCAAGCCCCAAGAATCCTCGGCTATTTGTTTGGTCGATATGGCCAAATTTCAAGGATATTCTCAACCGTAACGAAAAATTCGAACCAGCAGATTGGTTGACTATGCACCTGTGTTTCATCACTTTTTATTGATCAATCCTCGACCAAACCAATTCTATCTTGTACCTCTATGTGTCCCCTGCCCTTTTCCAAAGTCGCAGCTCTTGGATCGCAACAGTTTGTCCGTGGCACGAATTTTATGACAAGGTATCCAGAATAAACTTTGTCTAACATAGTTGCCGTCTGTGCATCTTTGTGAAGCCCTCGACATTTTTGAGACCTTTGGTGAGCACCCTAAGATCCCTCTTTAAATGCTCCCTCCATGTATATAAATTGCTCTATATGTTCAATATTATTTTGTAGTCGAATCTTCAAAGTTTTTTTTCCATAATCGATTGGATCTTCGTAGATTGTTTAATCTAATCAAAAATTGGATACTTTGTGCGGCTAGTTGAACAATTTTCTTTAAAGTTTGTTAGAGATGTACTTTTATCTTTATGTTTTTATTTAATAGGACAAGGATCTCAATAATTCAAGTATTTAGTTGCTAATAAATTTTGTTGGAGAGGTACTTTTGTGTCTTTTATGCTTTTATTTGAAAGGACAAGGATCCCAACAGTTCAAGTATTTAGTTGCAACTAAAAAAGTATTTAGTTGCGGAATTCTTTCTTGCAAGATATTTATAGTTTAAAAAATGTAACAATTCTGGATGAATAGAAGGGAAAAAACTTTCTAACACCCGAGAGACGAGTTGGGTATACACCAGGCATCGTTTCTTCATTCGATTATATGATCAATGGGTTACGGTGTTGAGGAGACGTCACTTTTTTTCCTAAAAAAATAAGTTGTATGAACAAGAGTTAATACGTACTTACTCGGTCACTGCATGTGAATTAGTGATCAAACAAATTAATTGGTGGCATGGCATGGACTTAGTATTTTTTCTTATACCATGACCAATGTGGCACACGAACTTCCTCTTCGAAGATTCGTGCAAACCTTTTTCCAAACGCTAAGCTATACCTCTAAGACGAGAATGAGAAATGTAGAGGAAAAGATAGAGAGATTGGAATGTTGAAAATTTTAATATATTAAAAAAAAACTTTACAAGTTCTTGGGTGATAAGGAACAAATGAGCAACCCCCCCCCCCCCCCCCCCCCCCCCCCAAGGCTCTACATGAAAGACTAAAATTATTTTATGTGACCACCATATAACGGTTGAAAATTTCTGGAGCCTAGATATTTATAATCGGATATTTATATGATAGCTATCTAGAAATGATGGGATTTCTTATGAAGCTTCCCGATACAAGGAACATTCTAAGAATCTTCCAAAAATTATCCAAGGAATTTCTCCAAATACTTTATACAATGCTATATTACTCTGAAGACTTCTCTCAAGTAACCTCATGGCTTGATACGTTATCAACATTATCTCGATGGAGCAAAAAATTATGTCCTTCTCGGTGCATCCCTACTCGGAGGTCTACCTTTCACAACGGCCATCTTCAAAATAACAATTATGGTTTTGAGTTTTTCGTAACTCTCAACCAACCTCAACTCCTCGTAGTTTTAGACCTTCCTGCGCAAGTCCTTAATCTGGATCCGCACGATATGCCTTTAGCGTCTCCCCAATTGTTGATCTTAGAATTTATTTCATCGACGAAGTGGTGTCACTCTCCAGCCCATTATAGAACTCCCCTAGTCTCGTATTGCTTTTTTTCATGCATCCCATGCGCATTCTTATGTCCCTCGACACTACCAAAATAAGTCATATCAGCGACGAAATTAGTGACGCCAACGTAAAACATCGCTAATATTTCTGGAATTAGCGACGCCAATAGTAAACGTCACAATACGTCGCTGATAGAGACAAACAGCGACATATTGCGACTACCTTTAGTGTAATAAAAACTAACGTCGTTGATATATCGAAAAACGTTGCCAGTTTTATTAGTTCAGTGACGTTTAGCGTCGCAAAGCTTATGGCGTCGCAGAATATTAGAAATACATCGACGCTTTGCGACGTATTTACAGACGTCGCTAACTAGTTGCTAATAGGGTTCCTCGATTCGATTTTCATTTCTCCCTCTCACCAAATATTTTGTTCCCGCCCCTCTTCCTCCGATCTCGACGACAGCCCGACCCCCTTCCCTCCGGCGCCGCTCAAACCCCTTTCCTCCGCCTCCGGTCGACGCCCCTCCTCCTCCTCCTCCACCGCGAGATCCTCCTCCTCCACCACCGAACTTGTCCTCCTCCTCCTCCTCCACCACCGCGAGCTCCTCTAAAGGTAAACCCTAACCCTAATTGAGGTGTTTTTCGTGTCCAAAATGGACACGGAGACACATTACGACCATGTGTTCACTGATACACTGTGTTCGTGAGGTTTTGGACACTTTGTGTCCATTTGTTGGACACGTGGACACCCCCAAGCATGCATATATATGTATTTTACCTCTGTACACTTAATCCCCTACTTACACTTGTGTATTTTCGTATTAATTTGGATTTGCATATTGGGTTTGGATTTCGATATAGTGTTTCATACATTGTTTCACCTTGCAACATTCCTACACTTAGAGACGTTTAGTACACAACTAATTATTTTATCCTAGTTCGCAAGTGTACTTTTGGGTAATCTAGGTATATTAGTTTACTAATATCCCCAATGGCCGAAGATTTTGAAAGGGAGTGTCACAAGAGTAAGACGTGAGCATGTGTTAGTATTTTGAGCTGTGAGAGTGTTTGTTCTATTGAGGTTAGTACCAACTGGAAAGTTAGGTTAAAAGAACCTGGAAACTATGGTGTGGTTGTATACATCATGTATATGTATGTGTGTGCTAGTGGGAGAAAGGGGGAGGGTTAACTAGTACCAGGTATTTGGAGAGGAGGGAGATTTTAGACTAGTATATAGCAGTACACTAGGGACAGGGTTAGGCTTGAGATGGGAGAGGGTGAACCATTGTGTATATTTAAGTAGGTGTTAAAGGGTTTGTGGATGTGTCTAAGAGCAAGGAGTAACAGTTAGAGTATAGAGAAGTTGAGAGAAGAATATATAGAGGGGGAACCATGATGTACATACTTGTCTACCTACTGTCTTTTTAGTATCTATTTCAATGTTTAGGATATGTCATGCTTAATACGCATATTACTTTTACAAGTCTTTCAACGATGTGCTTGTATCTATCTTACAGAATTATCCTCAAATGGATATGGAGCTGAATTACTATCTGCGGAATCGTACTTGGATGTACAACCGTCATCCTGATGACATGTGTGGTGTGCGGGATGAATTCATAGAGGGTGTACACCAGTTCCTGCAGTTTGCCAAGGCGTTCCCTCAGTACATGGACGGTACCAAAATTAAGTGTCCGTGTGTGAGATGTCACAACTTGAAATATCATCCAGAAGTGGATGTCACATATCATTTATACTCGAAGGATTTCACGCCGAATTACTATCAGTGGAGCGAGCACGAAGAACTTGTGTCTTTAGCATCGGAGTACGAGCCTTATGTGGATGTCCACAACAACGCTACTTACGACGATGGGTTGGTGAATATGGTTTTTAACGCGGTCGGGCCTAGTTTCGATCCGGATGATCATGATGCACCTGAGGAGGCACCGAACCCCGATGCTGCACAGTTCATAGAGCTGCTGGAGAATGCAAGGACTCCATTATATCCTGGTTGTGAGGATCATTTACCGTTGGAGGTGGTTACAAGATTGTTGAGCATCAAGTCCGATTTTAACATGTCGCAAGATTGCTACAACCGTCTTATGGATTTGCTTATAGAAATATTGTCTAAGGGTGCGAAGTTGCCTAAAGACTTCTACCGGTCTAAGAGGATGGTTAGATCGCTCTGGATGGGATACAAAAAAATTGATGCCTATCGCAACGGGTGCATGTTGTACTACAAAGACGACAAGGATGAAGACGCCTGCAGATTTTGTGGTGTCGATCGCTACAAGGCATGTGGTAGAGAAAAGTCTGTCGGTGCCAGAAAGCCTACCTCTTCGATGCACTACTTGTCGTTGACGCCGCGGTTGCAGCGGTTGTTTATGGTGAAAAAAACTGCAGAAAACATGAGTTGGCATAAGCGAGAACATATCGAAGGAGTGTTGGATCACCCATCTGATGGAGAAGCATGGAAGCACTTTGATCGAGAGTATCCAGTTTTTGCTTCTGATCCGCATAATGTCAGATTGGATCTTTGCTCCGACGATTTTATCCCATTCGGACTTTCAGGATCCCAGTATTCGTGTTGGCCTGTGATCGTCACCCCGTACAATCTACCGCCTTGGATGTGCATGAAGACTCCGTATATGTTCCTCACCGTTATTATCCCAGGTTCGAACAATCCGAAAAGGAACATCGATGTGTATTTACAGCCATTGATTGATGAGTTGAATCATCTGTGGGAAGTAGGTTCCAACACGTACGATGTATCTAGAAAACAAAATTTCCAGATGCGGGCAGCACTTATGTAGACCATCAACGACTTTTCGGCCTATAGAATTTATCTGGATGGAGCACGCATGGTCGTCTTTCATGTCCGTATTGCATGGACAGCACTAAGGCTTTCCGTTTGAAACACGGAGGCAAACCTTGCTTCTTCGATTATCATCGACAATTCCTGCCGAAGGATCATCCGTACCGGAGGAACATGAATGCTTTTCGTGCTGGCGTTGTGGAGAAGGCTAATCCTCCGCCAAGGTGGCTCGGATACATGATATGGAAAGAGGTAAAATATTTACCAAGAGCTATTGAGCAGCCTGCTACGGGCTACAAGTGTGACAAATTTGGTCGTACTCATAACTGGACGAAGAGAAGTATATTCTGGGATCTTCCATATTTGAGCACCAATCTGATTAGACATAACCTTGATGTCATGCATATCGAAAAGAATGTGTTTGACAACATAATTAATACTGTAACTGGATGAAGAGGAGTATATTCTGGGATCTTCCCTTCGTCGCGGCGGTGTCCCTCCTGCACCAGATCCCTAGTAGTCCTAGTTAGGACTGTTTGTTTGTGTTTGTTTGATCCTTTGTTTGTGACTTGGATATTTGTTGGTTGTGTAGACTTGGATGTTTGGATCCTATTCTATTTGTTGGTTGTGTGTAGACTTTGGTTATTTGGTTGTAGACTTTGTTATTTGTTGTAGACTTGGTTATTTGGATACTTGTTGGTTGTGCCTATTCTATTTGTTGGATCCTATTCTATTTGTTGGATCTCATTCTATTTGTTGCCTACTACATTGTGTTATACTGTTGTTTATGTTATTATTCGTTTCAATTGGATGTTAATGTGCTTCTGTGGTTTACGTTTACCGGTGTTGAGTGTTCCACCGAAGGGGTCGGCGAACCCAGGAAGAAAAGGATATCTGTTATACTGTGTCTTTATGGTTATCTTTTTAAATTGCAGGGAGAAAAGGACATTCTGTATTTTATTTTTTTATTTTTTTACAGATTTATCGACGTTTACCGACGTACGTTTGCGTCGGTAAACGTCGGTAAATCTGCAAAATTTTTCAGGGTACCGACGTTTACCGACGTCCTTATACGTCGGAGACCGTCGGTAAACGTCGGTGAACGTCGGTAATAATCCTAGGAATTATCGACATTTGGTGACATTTTAAACGACGGTAAACGTCGGTAAGTTCCCAGAATTTTACCGACGTGTAGCGACTTTCAACACGTCGCTAATCCACTGACGACACGACGGTAAACGTCGGTAAATTTCCAGGATTTTACCGACGTATAGCGACTTTAAACACGTCGCTAATCCACCGACGACACGACGGTAGACGTCAGTAATATACCGACGTATATATACGTCGGTAAACGTCGGTACTTGCGACGTTCGGCGACGTTTTAAAGATCAGCGACTTACGTTTCCGTGACAAGTCCAAAACGTCGGTAATTGCGTCGGTAAATATTTTTAGCGACGAAATTTGCCGTTTTAGCAACGTCTTTAGGCGTCGCTAAAACGACTTATTCTGGTAGTGCGAACTCGTCTTCAAGATCTTGAAGTGTTCTAAAAGATCGACGAGGGTACACTCCGTTGTAGTCTCCTTGCCCGTGTTCTAATTATTGGTCTTGTTTTTTCCTCTCCTTAGACAACGTGGACCTCTTCTAAACATTCTCAGATGTCGACATGGCATCAACTGACCTTTGCTCCAATATCACTTTTCACATAGTTAGTATTTCTGCCTATATCTCGATCCGTGTGGCGCACGAACTTCCTCCTCGAAGACTCATGTATGACTTTTTCAAATGCTTAGTTGTATCACTAAGACGATAATGAGAAAATACGGACATCAAAAGAGGGAGACATTAAAATGATAAAAAACTTCACTATACTAGAGAGCATACAACTTCTTAGGTGGTCAGGACAAATGAGGCCTCCCTCCCTTTATATAGCCTCAAGGGCTCGATATGGATGATTAAGATTATGTCACGTGTCCAACATCTAATTGTTGGAACTTTTTAGAACCTGGATATTTATAATAGAAGATTTACAAGATAGTCATCTAGAAATGGCATGAATCCTCACAAATTATTTAGTTGCAAGGAACATTCTGAGAAATTTCCATGAAATATCAAAAGAAATATCTAGGATGTATTTTACTTTGACATTTTGTTTATTATTAATAAAATAAAATATTAAGAGGAGTGTCGAGAGAGTACCGAGAGACACGGATCACAGTACCAACGACATAGGTCATCAGCTAGTTATATATATTTGAGAGACAATGTCACGCCCCGCTCCCGTAGGAGCGATCGTCCTCGCTAAGGTGTGATGCCGTACGAGCCTAGATTGCGCTCGTGCAAGATGGGTTCCATAACGGCCGATTTCAACGGCTGCGACGGGATCGTCACACAGAAGTCCCATGCAGAGACATTGAACATACAGCAGAAATTTAGAACAAACACAAGTTATTCAACAGAAAGCTCTTTATTGATATTGATACAAAGATTACAATGGGTACAAGGCCAATATTACAAGTCTCTCAAGCTCACTCAAGCTCACATTACAAGTCACTCAGCTCTCTCTCATCTCTCAAATACAAGTCTTGATCCAGTGGAAGCTTCGAAAGACGATGTCCATACATTATGTCCCGTATAAGTCTTTACTCCATGCGGCCACGCGCTTCGAATCGCCAAGAACTCCGTGCCTCGATGCATCCAAGCGAGCTCTGCATCACGAGCTTCTACCTGTGCCTGTACATATAAACTATGTGGGTGTCAGTACTCAACTGTACTAGTGGAATGAGCTCCTCGTCCACCCATACAAACCCAACACGTTTGATTTACTTTGTGTAACATAGTCACTTCTTATCAATTGTCTTTCTAGTCTTGTCTTAGGATCAGTTTTAGGACCGACGCCTTGGCCTATTCTGTGTCTCTAGACCATCTCGTGCTTGCAACGACAACGTTAACTTATTCCTTGCCTCAAGACCCTTCTCGTGCCAACAACGTTAACCTATCGAGTCATGTTTGCCTTACGGCTTAAAATCAGAGACGCAACTACGCGATGAGGCTCCATTTTCGTGTGACCATGCTACAAACTCATGTTGAGGTCGTGCCTCGTAACTCAATGAGACTCGATCATATCGCCGCCTCGCGGCCCTTTGCTACTAAATCATCAACTGACCTATCCAACTTGTGAACTAAGGATTACTCGACCAACTTTGCCTTGCGGCATCTCCTGACTTAAACTCATGACAACTCAAACCATAACTATGCAACTTATATACGGACAATATAGGACTCGACGCTACATCTCGTGCTGAAGCACGTTGTCTTCGTTGCAGCCAAATCTTAGGCCCAAATATTGTCTTTCTGACTGAGCACGCATTCGACTCGACTCTTGATTCACTTCACCTAATACTCGACTCAGTCCAAAGGCATATACGCGGATCGCCGCCCATGTCGACTCATCTATATGAGGTCACTAGCATGACAAGCTATTATGGACACATAGCTTGCGGTTGGCCGGGACCCTTCCAGCGCAAGGTAGCTAGCCCCCTGGAAGTCCCCGACTAATCCGGTGCTATCGTGTCAGCACATCTATCACCGTGTTTCCTTTCTTGGCCGAAATGGTCCCATGGCCCTGGGTTGCCGTTACGAAGAAACTCTACCTTGTCGACAAGTTGTCCAATGACCATGCAAGACCCTTCACTCAAACTGACGTCTCACACAGTCATTGTACTCTCAGTGTCATCATCTCTTTCCAAAACCAAGTTTCTATCCTTAAGACCCCTCGACGACCCACGGTCGCGAGTATTCCTTCCTTGAGACCCCTCGACGACCCACGGTCGCGAGCATTCCTTCCTTGAGACCCCTCGACGACCCACGGTCGCGAGCATTTCCTTCCTTGTTACCCTATCATTTGGTTCAACTCAGGAATGCCTATTTGATATCCCTTTTTTAAAACTCACTTTGAATCACTTATAGTCCTTGCCTTAAACACTAAGTCCGTGCATCGTACCTTAAGCCAATCGTGCTCTACGCGACACTCCTGCCCAAGTCGACGAGCCTTGAGATCGTAGGACTACTTAACTTGACAAACCGCGAAGGAGCAGAATAGTGCTTGTAATGTTTAGGTCGACCAGTATAACTTTGCCTAACTTAACTTCGCAACAACTTAACGAGCAAAGGCTGCGTCAAGCTTATGCCCCAACGGATCGTGCCGTGCACGCATCCAACTTGAACGACCAAGTCACTCGGGTGCCTAGACTTAGGTCACAAGCCGCTTAACGCAACTTAACTCATGGCAAGCCAAGGCTATGCCAAGCCTTGGACGACGGGACCGTGCATGCTTTATGAAGCATTCATGCGGGCGACGCCTATGACTTAGGCAAGTTCATAGTTTTGTATCGAAGACCAACTTTCCTTCTCCCAAGCCGCAGGACGAAGGACCGAGTGTCATTTTCAAAGCACGCCGTGCACCAACTCTAAGACGACCGTTGGACCTTTCCATATTCTAACTCAATTCAACCCGTCGGGATTATTTCCTTTAGCTATGTGGATTCGTCTCTTTTATTATCAAGCCTACTTGTGCAAGTTGAAAACATGCGATTTATTATGTGAAGGCTAAGATGAGACAAGTTCACCAAAACTATCCCACCTGAGCGTGCAATCGCCTCGACCGAGCGATGTCTCCGGGTAGCCGTTGCAAGGCTAAGTCCGAACGCCATCGGCGTTTCGATTCCTCCGATTGACTGAGCGGGACGGGACACTACAGACAACCTAGACTTGATTTTGTCTCGAATCCATATGTTAAAATTAAATAAAAGTGACTTTCATCTAATGTGTTTAGGAGGAACCAAATTGGATAATCTTCAAAAATATTTCTACTTATGAAGTAGTTTTTGTCAAAAAAAAAAGAGTATTATTCTGTTCTGGATCGAAGAAGTGATCAATATTTCTATTGAAGAAATATTTCTACTAAATAAGTCCAAGTGAAATTTATTTGACATTAATTTTCTTTCTAATGTTCCAACCATTTAGTTCTTGAGATTTTTTTGGGTACTTGAATATC
This sequence comes from Iris pallida, assembly GCA_029216955.1. NCBI lineage: Eukaryota > Viridiplantae > Streptophyta > Magnoliopsida > Asparagales > Iridaceae > Iris > Iris pallida. The sequence goes on from JANAVB010030939.1 coordinate 28,188, forward strand.
GGTTGGGTTGAACAAAATTTGTAGTTACCTTGTGAATATTAATTAACTTGCTCTACTTTTTATTTTTATTTTATATCAGCTAATAAATTTGGATGAGATAATTTTTCCAAAAAAATAAAAAGGAAAGAAAGAAAGATTTGGCTAGGTATACATATTTTGAACATAATGCGACATGGTATATTAAACTTATGGTACAGCTTTAGGTAGAAGAGTATGCATAATTGTGCTGGTTGTCTTATCTTCATGGCCCTCCCAGTGTTACGATAGTTCTTGAATCCCCTTCACCTAATGCCAGACCAATTAATGCTAGAATTATAAATAAAGGACTGAGATCTCCTGTGTAATATAGAAGATAATTCAAAAATAGTATAGTCCTAGCAATCCCACTTAAATTTTTACTGAATTATGTCCTATTATTGTATTAGCAAATAAACGTATTCCTAAGTTTAATACACAACACCAATGAGAAATTAATTAGTAACCCATCTGAATGCTAAGTCTGTTTTGATCGACTTATTGGGGCAGTAGGATTAGGAATCATAGTTTTGTTATTATATATTTATTTAGTATTATTATAAATCTTTTGAGTATTAGGAATCATAGTTTTTATCTCAGATGAAGACTATGCTAGATAGACTTCGACCTTTGGATTATGATGATGCTGATGTCAGCAAGTTGGTATGAGTTAATTTTCTAGATGTTTTGAGATAGTAGTATTTAACCTAAGTTTGGTAGAATCCCCTAGATTGTTGAGTAAAGTTTAATCGTAAGATTGGGATGGGTGTAGTAATTCCTGGTTTTCTGTGGAAGATGAGATTTCTTGATGTTTGAGGGCAACTTGTGAGTTTCTAGTCAGTGGTTAGACAAATGTCACGGTATTAAGCGTTAGGGATCGATAGGATGCCCTTAAGAGAGTTGCATTATAATAGAGCTGGAATTGCGGGATTGAGAGAGAAGCTTACGAAGTGATTTAGTTCTAGAAAATTTTGATAGATTGCTTATGTTGGAAGAAATAAGATTGTATCTAGAATTTGTCAAATTGATTTCTTATGGTGGAATTGTCTTAGAGGATTATGGAGGTGATGGATAAGACTTTCCTGGAAAGACCGAATCTTATTCATAATCGTGCATGTGGATAAGCAATTGATAGCAGTGTGATCCATGGATTTGGTTGGCGGGAATACTTTGGAACGATCGTTTCATCGTATAGAATTGGTTAAGGATTAAGATTTGGTTAATGGAATGGATTGAATTTTGATGGTTCAAGATTTCTTGTTTGAACAAAGTCGATGGATGCATGTTATGATATAGGTTCGAGCTAGCAATGTATGAAGATTGACCTTTGGAAACTGAATAAAGATGAAAAATACTTGGTAGAGATTGGATAATGTTAACAAATATTGATATCATGTTTTGAAAGAGTTAAGTTGATGTATACAAAGTTAGTGAATCGGATTGATTAGTTGTTTTTTGGATTGAGAAAATTCTTGGAAAGATGGAGCGTGCATTGATTCAATGGTAATTTTTAAGATAGTGAGATTCTTTTGCAATTGAGCATAGATATATAGGTGTGATTGGAACTTGGATGCAGTCAAGTTCGGATAATTGGTTGATGAATGGGTTGATCTTTTGAGAAAAGTTGTGAATTGAACTTGGTTTGTGACTCAGGTGCAATGTTTGGTATTTGAATGGAGATCGATTGGTTTTGGACAATGATCATTAGATTTAGAATAGAGATCGGTGTATTGCTTGGGTATGTTTGCTAATGATGACTAGCATGGTGTGCTCAGAAGTGCAGTACTGTGCGAGGCACATTATCAATGGGCATGAGTGGGCTTGTATTGTTTGAGAATGAATGGAATGTTGTGCTGGAGTAACCTTTGACTTATGCAAAGTATGTCAAGTTGGACTAGAAGGAAGATGTTCCGTAGAAGTTCATCGAGTTTATATGTTTTAGTATTTGGTGCAGCTATGGATTGGAAGAGTATCCATAGGCATATGTAAAGAAAGATGATGCATGTGTGTTTGTTATGTGCGAAAGAATTTGTGCACATGTTGAACATGGATGTAAGATGTTTCATAGTTATTTTGTATTGATATGCATGTTTGGATGGCCATTCAGTCACGGAGTCGACATGGTAGTTTGAGTCAAAATTTGAGTAAGGAGTTTCTTTATTGGTTAGTGGATGCAGATGATGAAGTTTGTTCTTGTAAGTTTCGAGGACAAAACTTATTCTGAGTGGTGTATTACATAATGTCCCGCTCCATGCGGCGATTATGCTGATTTGTTTGCTCGAAGGCCTGGTTGGATTTGGGTTCATGCAGAGGTATTATCCAGAGATCCTTAATTGTGTTTGGTGTTTGGGGTTTTGTCTCGCTCTGGACGGAGGCATTGAGTTATTTTTTTGGTTTGTTTCTGATGTTTGAATTTTTGTTATGTGAGGTATCGCGAGATCAGAGTAGTGATGCAGACTTGCTTAATGCGATCGGGTCGAATGATTTATGGAGCATGTCTCGTTTGTACGGTTATACCGATTAAAAAGTTTGTGCATCACATCAAATCATCTGTATGAGACATAGTTTGGTATCTGCTCGATCGAGACAGATAGGGATTCTTTATGGTGGGTGGTTTCGATGATTCTTCACTCCTTTAGCTTCACTCATAATGAATTTATGTTTTATGTCTAGTCCTTTATACTTGAGTTTGTTGCATGCTAATAAAATGAACCAAAATAAAGAGATCAACAGGATTTTTGCTAGAAACATATCACTTGGAATATAAAAATGTTGTTTATGTTGCTATGCGGAGCATGTCACGCCCCGAGTCGGCAACGTTCGTCCCCGATATAAATTTTGTCGATTCGATCGTCCTCGCTAAAGCGTGATGTCGTACGAGTCTGTAATTGCACTCGTACAAGGCAGAACATTGCGTTGGTTTTGATATTAATACGCCAAGTTGAAACTTCACAAATCACATCAGAATTTAAGACGCAGTATAGGAAGATAGAAATGCTTTTCATTTATAGCTTGCAACGAAGTGCAAGTCGTAATTACATTGGATGCCATTGCGACTACATTGATTGAAAACAGAAAGAAAATACATTCGACAAGTTGCCTGAACTACGCTTGTCGTCCCATACATTCGCCCTTTTATACATAAGCCGCCGACTTGAATTGGCTTCAAAATACTTCAGCATAGGAAGAGCTTCAAAACGTCTCTCCGTACTTCAGCTTCGTTTTAGGTTGGAGCGCCCGTCACACCTGGGGAAATTGGGGGAGGGGATTAGCATACTTGCTAAGTGGACGAGACGAACCAACTCGTCTAAACCGACTCTGATTGTTAGGGTAGGCATGCTTTAGAGTTGTCTTTCTATTAGAACTAAATAAATTCAGTTCATATTCGATAGCCGTCTTTGAGTATTAAAGCATACAACATAACATCGCAGTTTATCATATTTCTTACCACGGCCGTGCTCGTCCCTGCATGAAAACAGAGATAATATTTGCACCTGCATAAGACAATAGGTGAGCATGCAACTATCTTATATGCGGTCATTGGTGCTACGCACCACTAGGGACTTAATCGAAGTTGGCATGCGACGCTACCCTTTCAGCCTAGGTTGCAAGTCTTACTGAAGGTCCCGCATGCCTCGCGCCGAAGCACGATAAATTATTTCCCCTAGGACGAATCGGTTCCGATGCCCCGGATACCGTTTTGAGGAAAATGAACTTGTGCACAAGCTGTCCATGACCATGCCTATGTGCGAACAGTTTAATATATGCAACCAGTTTCGTATAGCGTGGATAGTATCGAACGGCATTATCATTTCTTGCAACTCATGCAATGATTCATTTTCCCCAAAGCCGTACACCGATTTAGCGTCCCGTAGGCACCAAATTGTCCGAGGCATCATAACCCATGATCGACATTTCATATTATTTTGCAGCACGTGAAATAGTCTATCTTTTTATTAGAACCTTAAACTTTTCTGTTTATGTGAGAAACTTGTATTTTTCAGAGTAGATTACTCAAAATCAATACGTTTTTCCCGAGTTCTTGACCTTAGTGGATTGGCATGCAATTAACTTGGCATCGTTCGATTTGAATGAATTCGAAGCAAGGAATAAGTTTGTGGGACAGAGTAGAAAAGAAGGGTCGAATCACCCACCGATTACTTTGCTTCGTGCCGATCGTCCAAGCGCTACGCAACGTCAATCCTTAGTTACGCGAGCTCCTGCAATGGCACCAACGCTTTATTAGAATTCCTTCTTTTTTCCCTTGCATCGAAATTGTAATTGCATCCATGAAAACGACGCGAAAGCACTTCATCAAGCCCAGCAGCAAAGCTCCAAGAAAACCATACAGCGGTCTGGTTCCGTCGAAGGGACTCTTATAGAGAGCTCACTCGCCGAGACGCAGCCCGCTGCATCTAGGACTTATTCCAACAGAAGTCGTTCCATTAGTTGGATCGATTCTCGTAACTTCCGTCCAAATCGATTTAAATCGATACCGCAAGGCGTTATTCGTTTACCAAGCTTAGCGATCGAGTCAGATGGCCATCTAAGTTCCCGGCCGATCTGACTCGGCGCAAGCATATTATGAAGTTCCGTCGCCTATCGAAAGCGGGGCGCTACATAATATACCACTAAGAAAAAGTTTCGTCCCGAAACTTAAGAACAAGGGTCTGACCTTAATTTAGAGAAACAACGCAGGGTAGTTCTCCTTCATCTCCGCCTCTATCTTCCACGTCGACTCCTCGACTGAATGGTTCCGCCAAAGCACACGGACCAAGGACATCGACCGATTGCGTAGCACTTTCTCCTTGTGGTCCAAAATTTGAATAGGCTCCTCCGAGTAAGACAAGTCAGTACGTAGCTCCAACTGATCGAAGCTAACCACATGGCTTGGATCGTACATGTATTTTCGAAGTTGTGAAACGTGGAAAACATCGTGCACATCAGCTAAGGCAGGAGGTAGTGCGATCCGATAAGCAACTGTCGCAACTCGGTCAATGATCTCGAAGGGGCCTACAAATCTCGGGCTCAACTTGCCCTTAACGCCGAACCGCATCACACCGCGCATGGGCGTTACTTTCAGAAACACATGGTCCCCGACCAAGAACTCTAGCGGTCGTCGATGAAGATCTGCGTAGCTTTTTTGTCGACTTTGCGCGATGCGGAGTCTATCTCGAATCAAGCGGACCTTTTCGACGGCCTGCTCCACCAGTTCCGGTCCAAGCACTTGTCGCTCTCCGACTTCATCCCAGCATATAGGCGAATGACACTTCCTCCCGTAGAACGCTTCGTATGGAGCCATCTGAATGCTTGCCTGATAACTGTTGTTATACGCAAACTCTGCAAGCGGTAAATGCGTATCTCAACTAGTCTTTAGGTCGATCCCACACAGACGCAACATATCTTCTAAGATCTGATTGACCCTCTCCGTCTGACCGTCTGTTTGGGGATGATACGCCGAACTAAAGTTCAGTTTGGTCCCCATCGCCGCTTGGAGGCTCATCCAGAAATGCGATAGGAATCGCCCGTCTCTGTCCGAAATTATTGAGGCCGGTACCCCGTGCAGTCGAACAATCTCATCGACGTAGATTTATGCTAACCGATCGACGCTCCATCCTACTTTAATTGCGATAAAGTGAGCCGACTTGGTCAATCTATCAACAATGACCCAAATCGCGTCATTCCCTCGCGGCGTCTTCGGAAATCCCATAATGAAATCCATCGAGATATTGTCCCACTTTCACTCGGGAATGGCGATGTTCTGCAGCTCTCCGCCTGGCCGTTGGTGTTCCGCCTTCACCTGCTGACACGCCATGCTTTGCGATACGAACGTAGCCACGTCTTTCTTCATGCCGTGTCACCAAAAGTTTGTGCGTAAGTCCTTGTACATCTTGGTGCTTCCAGGATGTAACGAGTACTTCGCATAATACGCCTCCGTCGGAATTTCTTTTCTGAGTTCGACAGTTTCAGGAATGCAGAGCCTTTCCTTTAATCGCATCGTCCCGTCTCCGTCTTCCGCAAAGTCAGTCGCCCTTCCCGTTGATATCAGCTCACACATTTTCTTCAGAAATGAGTCGTCCTCCTGTGCGGTCTTTATCTTGCTAAGCAGGCTCGATCCTAACTTCAGCTGAGTTAGGTGCAGGTGTCAATACTCAATTTCGAGTTCGATACCCATCGCTTCAAGGTCTCGCTGTATCTCCTTGTTTATGGCCAGTATTCCCATAAACATTCTGCTGAGTGCGTCGGCCACCACATTTCCCTTGCCCAGCGTATACTCGATCGTTAGCTCGTAATCTTTTATGAGTTTGAGCCAATGTCGCTGTCGTAGGTTGAGTTCCCGTTGCGTAAATAAGTACTTCAGGCTTTTGTGATCTGTGTAGATTCTGCATGCCACACCATAGAGGTAGTGCCGCCATAACTTCAACGCAAAGACGATCGCCGCCAATTCTAGGTCGTGCGTCGGGTAGTTTTTCTCGTGCTGCTTCAACTGCCGTGAAGCGTAGGAGATGACTTTGTCTCTCTGCATGAGTACGCACCCGAGGCCAGTTTTCGATGCATCGCTGAATATCTGAAAGCCTTCTGGACCGTCTGGAAGTGCAAGGATTGGAGCTGAGACAAGCCGTTGCTTCAACTCTTGAAAGCTGGATTCACAGTCGTCGCTCCATTCAAATACTACTCCCTTCTGGGTGAGGCGAGTCAGAGGCGATGCTAGTTTTGAAAAGCTTCGCACGAACCTACGATAGTAGCCCGCTAAGCCCAGGAAACTCCGAATGTCGCTAGCCGAGGCAGGTCGTTTCCAATCCACCACCGCATCAATCTTCTTTGGGTCCACCGTGACACCTTCGGCAGAGATTACGTGCCCGAGGAATGTCACGCTACTCATCCAGAACTTGCACTTACTCTGCTTGGCGTATAATTTGTTTTCACGCAGAATCTGCAGTACCGTCTTCAAATGTTCCGCATGTTCTTCACGATTCTTAGAGTAGACAAGGATATCGTCGATGAATACGACTACAAATTTATCTATTTGAGGTCGGAAGACTCGGTTAATCAGATCCATGAACGCGGCTGGGGCATTCGTCAAACCGAACGGCATGACGAGGAATTCGTAATGACCATATCGAGTGCGGAAGGCAGACTTCGATATGTCGTCGGACTTGATCTTCAATTGATGATAGCCTGAACGAAGATCGATTTTTGAAAATATTGCCGCGCCTTGCAGTTGGTCGAACAAGTCGTCGATTCGCGGCAAAGGATACTTGTTTCGCACGGTCGCCTTGTTTAGTTTTCGATAGTCGATGCATAGCCGCAACGACCCATCCTTCTTCTTCATGAACAGTACGTGAGCTCCCTACGAAGAGACGCTAGGGCGAATAAATCTGCGGTCTAGCAACTCTTGTAATTGCACCTTCAGTTCCTTCAGTTCTGCTGGAGCCATTCGGTAAGGTGCCTTCGATATCGGCCGTGTATCCGGAAAGGTGTCGATGCTGAATTCAATTTCTCGACCCGGCGACATCCCGGGCATCTCGTCAGGAAAAATGTCAGGAAAATCTGCCACAACATCAGTCTGCATTGTGTTTGTATTATCTGTCCGCGTGTCTCGAACTGATGCCAAGTATCCCGCACAGCCGGAACGCAGCATACGCCTTGCCGAGATTGTCGATACCATCATCGCCGTCTTCGAGGCCGTACCGTACGAATATGAGAACTCTGTCTCGCCAGGAAGATGAAACACAACTCTCTTCTCCGCGCACTCGATCGTTGCACGACAAACGCCCAACCAATCCATGCCCAGGATTATGTCGTAATCTTTGATGTCTAGCACGACGACATCTAAGGATAGATATCTTCCCCCGACGCAAATGTGGCCATCCCTACAAATAAAGTTTGCAGGCATATCGACTCCCGACGGAGTGCTAACGCTAATATTTATATCTAGTGATTGCATGGTTATTTTATTTTCTTTCGCATAATCAGCAGATATAAAGCTATGCGTCGCACCCGAATCGAATATGACTCGAGCAGGTATATCTTTGTAGAATAATATACCTGTTACAACCGTATAGGACGCAAACGCCTCATCCCGAGTTAAGGTATAAACTCGGCCTTGAGCTCCGTGGCGTTGATTCTGCGGGTTCACAGGCACCGCATTTACGCCTTGTAGTGTAGGCGCTTTATATGGATTCGGAGTGTTCCTTGGTGGGTTGTGTTTATTCGGCTTCCCCGCCTGACAATATTGACTGAAGTGGCCCAGCTCGCCACACTTGAAGCATGTTCTCAGTCTACAATCGGGTGCTCGGTGCCCACGCTTGTCGTATCTGTTGCAATTTACTGCAACAAAGTGACCACGATTCTCAGACGTGTTTGGGCACTTTTGTACTCCCGATCCTCCAGCGTCATTAGGACGCTTGTTGAAGTTATTACGAACGACAGGCACGGCCCTTTGTGACATACGGCCAAAGATTCGCTCACTATCAAGTGCGGCTTCGTAGGATTCACGATAAGGCATCGTTGGTTCATGACGTCCCTACGCAGTTCGTCGTTGAGGCCTTGTTGAAAACGCTCGCACCATTCTTCTTTGTTGGGCAGGAAGGCGCCGGCAAATTTTGCAAGTTTCGAGAAGCTTGCATCATAATCTTCAACACTCATATTCCCCTGCCTCAACATGATGAACTCATCCCCCTTCTGTCGACGGATGGCGCGAGGAACGTACTGCTCAAGGAAGGTTGTCTTGAACATTTCCCAAGAAATCTTTTTGTTGGAATCGGTTTCACAGATCTCTTGTTTCTTCGCCGCCCACCAGTCATGTGCTCATAGTTGTAATTGCAGCGCCGTACAGGCCACCCTCTGGGACCCTTCGATGCAGAGGAGATCGAACAAGTCCTCCATCTCTGCGAGCCATCCTACTATCACGTCGGGCTCTGCTCGGCCGTTGAACTTCGGCGGGTTCATTTTGCGAAACTCCTTCACTTTGAGCATGGAAGGAGAATTTATCATCTGCGGGGAGACTTCTTCCTCCTCGTCTTCTTCTTGATCACCGTGCTTTCCTTCGAGTATCGCATCCGTCTCCTTGGTATCGCCTGCCATCCTGCTCACTATCTGAGTCAGGGCGGCCATCTGCTTCTACTGTGCATCAAATTGGGCTTTGAATTGCATCTGAAGCTGTTGCTGCTGCAGTTCCATCAACTGTAGCATCTTCTCCATAGTCGTCTCGCTTGGGCCAGTGCTTTTTGTGCTCGACGTACTATCCACTATTTGGGTTGTTGCGCCGGCGATTTTCTTATCTCGCTTAGTCATTCCTACAAATAGTGCAAACCCGTTAGTATTTTTCAAAAATATCTACGGGCTTACCTGTATGGAACTTGTATTTCACGCAGCATGCCGACAAGCATTCAATCGAGCCATCGCAACGGACATTCCAACAATGAAATATATTTTGAAAATTCGAGGAAACATAACTGTGCTCTGATACCAATTTGTCACGCCCCGAGTCGGCAACGTTCGTCCCCGATATAAATTTTGCCGATTCGATCGTCCTCGCTAAGGCGTGATGCCGTACGAGTCTGGAATTGCACTCGTACAAGACAGAACGTTGCGTTGGTTTTGATATTAATACGCCAAGTTGAAACTTCATAAATCACATCAGAATTTAAGACGCAGTATAGGAAGATAGAAATACTTTTCATTTATAGCTTGCAACGAAGTACAAGTCGTAATTACATTGGATGCCGTTGCGGCTACATTGATTGAAAATAGAAAGAAAATACATTCGACAAGTTGCCTGAACTACGCTTGCCGTCCCATACATTCGCCCTTTTATACATAAGCCGTCGACTTGAATTGGCTTCAAAATACTTCAGCATAGGAAGAGCTTCAAAATGCCTCTCCGCACTTCAGCTTCGTTTTAGGTTGGAGCGCCCGCCGCACCTGGGAAAATTGGGGGAGGGGATTAGCACACTTGCTAAGTGGACGAGACGAACCAACTCGTCTAAATCGACTTTGATTGTTAGGGTAGGCATGCTTTAGAGTTATCTTTCTATTAGAACTAAATGAATTCAGTTCATATTTGATAGCCGTCTTTGAGTATTAAAGCATACAACATAACATCGCAGTTTATTATATTTCTTACCACGGCCGTGCTCGTCCCTGCATAAAAACAGAGATAATATTTACACCTGCATAAGACAATAGGTGAGCATGCAACTATCTTATATGCGGTCATTGGTGCTGCGCACCACTAGGGACTTAATCGAAGTTGGCATGCGATGCTACCCTTTCAGCCTAGGTTGCAAGCCTTACTGAAGGTCCCGTATGCCTCGCGCCGAAGCACGATAAATTATTCCCCCTAGGACGAATCGATTCCGATGCCCCGAATACCATTTCGAAGAAAACGAACTTGTGCACAAGTTGTCCATGACCATGCCTATGTGCGAACAGTTTAATATATGCAACCAGTTTCGTATAGCGCGGATAGTATCGAACGGCATTATCATTTCTCGCAACTCATGCAACGATTCATTTTCCCCAAAGCCGTACACCGATTTAGCGTCCCGTGGGTGCCAAATTGTCCGAGGCATCATAACCCATGATCGATGTTTCACAATATTTTGCAGCACGTGAAATAGTCTATCTTTTTACTAGAACCTTAAACTTTTCTGTTTATGTGAGAAACTTGTATTTTCAGAGTAGATTACTCAAAATCAATACGTTTTTCCCGAGTTCTTGACCTTAGTGGATTGGCATGCAATTAACTTGGCATCGTTCAATTTGAATGAATTCGAAGCAAGGAATAAGTTTGCGGGACAGTAGAAAAGAAGGGTCGAATCACCCACCGATTACTTTGCTTCGTGCCGATCGTCCAAGCGCTACGCAACGTCAATCCTTAGTTACGCGAGCTCCTGCAATGGCACCAACGCTTTGTTAGAATTTCTTTTTTTTCCCTTGCATCGAAATTGTAATTACATCCATAAAAACGACGTGAAAGCACTTCATCAAGCCCAGCGGCAAAGCTCCAAGAAAACCATACAGCGGTCCGGTCCCGTCGAAGGGACTCTTATAGAGAGCTCACTCGTCGAGACGCAGCCCGCTGCATCTAGGACTTATTCCAACAGAAGTCGTTCCATTAGTTAGATCGATTCTCGTAACCTCCGTCTAAATCGATTTGAATCGATACCGCAAGGCGTTATTCGTTTACCAAGCTTAGCGATCGAGTCAGATGGCCATCTAAGTTCCCGGCCGATCTGACTCGGCGCAAGCATATTATGAAGTTTCGTCGCCTATCGAAAGCGGGGCGCTACAGAGCATAGTGTTATGATTTATCTAGTTGTGTGTTGTATTGCTTATGCAAGAAAGTGGAAATACAAGGATGTGTGGCGTGGTGCCACAATATAGTATAAATGTATCGCACAGTGCCGCAGTAAGGTACAATTGTATGTGGCATGTGCCACAGTATATATGTTTGGAGCTTGTGGGTCACCAATCGAAACATTGATCGAAATGGTGTGGATGGACTTTGTGCGACGATATATTTGAGACCTGCGGATCGCCAATCGAAACATCGAATGTAAATATGGTATATCGAGTATGGTCTGTTATATGGGTAAGAGATGTGTGATGTTGTATTCTAAGTTGTTACCATGTATATGTTTATAGTTGATAAATTGTTCATGCATATTGTATGGTCATGAACAACTTGTGCACAAGGTTATGCTTTACTCGAATGGTTGCCGGAGTGCACCGGAACCGATTCATACTAGTAGATAATTATTTAGACCGTGCTTCATGTACGGGGTTTTGTGAGACCTATAGTGAGGCTTGCTACCCGAATTAGAATGACGTGTCGCAATACGGGTACTTCGGAACCTTCGGTTGGGCTAGCTACCTGCATGCTAAGGATCGACGTCTTACCAGGAGAAGTCTAATATGGCTTGTGGTTTCAATAAACTTCATATATTTAGACTGCATACTAATATCATCATCCTGCAGGCTTAACTAGTTGGTCGTTGGACGAGTACGCACACATGTTGATGTATTTTATGAAGGCTAACGAATGTCCTATGTAGAGGATCAAGACACATTTATTTATTATGTTTGATATAATTGAAATGACATGAAAGAATGTTAAATATTGGGTAAGAACAACTGTATTGAATGGCACCTTTATGTTTATAGACAGAATGCTTATTATTCCATGTAAATGATCATAAGACAAGATTAAAAAGACCACATATATCTGTTTGTACTCACATAATTACTGTGCTAGTTTTTGGCTGAGTTCGCTAGAAGCCACTCACCAGTACATGACAATTTACTGACTTTCAACCCTCTAGGTAAGGAGTTGTTTGGACGTGTTGAGGCGTTGAAGCTTGATTGATGATCAAAGTTGTTCGGCTGGAGATGATGTCTTAATTTGTTTATAGATGACGTAATGTGTGGAACATCATTGTTGTATAGTTTCTGGAGTTGTAAGCCTTGTGGCGTATTTCTAGTATCGCGACAGTGTGTGTGTGTGCTTGTAATCAAGTTGTTCTTTGGCCTATCGTCCTTGTATTCCGCTGCAATATTATTAATAAAGAGAATCATTTTATATATAGTGTCTATTTGAGTTTTCTGCTTATTTTTGCTGCAATGACTTATATTATGAGATGTTCAATCGACTGTGTTTTGTTCTCGTCTTGTACAAGTGTAATTCAGACTTGTACGACTTCACGTCCAATGACGGCTTTCGGTCCTACATGATCGGGACGTGACATTTGGTGCAGAAAGTTTAGTCTCATATCGGATTGAAAGAGGGACCATATCAGGTATAGATAATTAGGATTAGTCAAGTACCTTAACAAAGAATTTTACTTTCAAGTTGTATGGTCTAAGTTCAGTATCATGTCTCGTTAAAATGAGGTTCTATATGATCTTCATGGGACACACAGGAGGTGTTTCGTTGTTTCTCTCCCTGCTGCTTTATTAGGAAAAACTTCAAGACAAAACTTTACAATTTACATATAGCTAGCTGGACATCAGTCTCTTGCAGCTTACAGTTACGGAGCAGTTTGTGAGCAATCACCAGCTGAAACTAATCGCTTCGAAGTGTAGGTTATTTCCAAGACCAGACGAGCAAATTGCTGCAACATCGCGACGCAAACCGCTCGGTCCACTGACCATCGCTCCGATGCTCGATCCATCTACTCCCAGAAGTATCTCTGCAGCAAAAATAAATTAAAAACACCATTGGTATGTTATTGTCCAGATTCATAGGAGGAAATTGTTAGTTACTGAACATTTGATTCTTACTCTTAAGATCAGGTCGTCCACCAAAGTGAACTGTGGTGGCTTGAACAAGAGACTCGAGCGGCACGCTCTCCAGCTCCCTGTCGCCGTCGTAGAACCAGGAGCTAGGAGTACTTTGCGGAGTCGACATATCGGTGACATGAACCTGCTTCGCTTCCATGCTTCTTTGCTTCTTGTTCCAGAGAACCGCGGCACTGGACGCCGCAGCGATGCAGGTGCACAGGAAGAGCAAGTGCAGGAGAGCTCTCGAAGTAAGGGAGTACTCGCCACCGCTTCGCTCGATCGGATATATGTAGTACCGGGTGAGTATGCCAATTAGTATAAGATACGCGACGAACGATGATGCGATGATCGCGGCAAGCCACAGCCAGCTGTTGGGGCCGAGGACTGGAGCGAGTGGCACGTCGGAAGGGCTGGGCTTGAACCACACGTTCCGGATTTGCTTCTGGGCGTCGGAAGTGGAAGCTTTTTCTCTTGTGACGTACGCCTCGATCTTCAGCTTGAGGCCGGAGAGGTCAGAAATGTTGCTGGATACTGGGAGGAGGAGGTCGAGCATGGTGAGGTCTGCGGAGTTCTTGAACATGGATACGAGGACGACGCTGGGGGTCGTGCTGCCGGCCATGCTACGATGGATGATGTCGCGGATTATGGAGATGAAGGGAGCTATTCCGCTGCCACCGCTCACCATTATTATTGTGTCATGCCTGCAAATGTTTGGTAGCATATTCATGTCACAATCTTGAATTTTGTACTTGTTGTTTGCCAACTAAAAGACTGAATTCCTGTCACAGATTATGGGAATTATGGTGAACTTATTCTTCTACAACCTAGTTCTCGTATGACAGAACCTTGATCAGTTAACTAACATGATCATTCTCGTATGACTAGAATTGTACATTTGTAACAATGTAGTCCTTCCGATGAGTCATTCCACAAAGAATTAAGACCCCATTTGGTTCAGTGTAATGTAATCGTAATTGTAATATAATCAAATGAAAAAAAAATTCTATTTGATTACATTACGATTATGATTACGTTATAGTGTACCAAACGAGCCCTAATTGGGTTCCGGAACGGTCTGTGAACAATTAATGGTACCTTTGGTAGTCGACTGAAGCCGGACCATAGGGCCCTTCCACTGAAATATTAAGGTTCTGGAGAGAGGGGTTGACGAGTTCCTGGTATAACTTTTGGGTCCATTTCCCTTCTTTCTTGATGATGACACTGAGCTTCTCTGGCTCCAGGTTGCTGCTGGAACTCACGGTGAATGGGTGCCATTGAAGCGAGGAAATGCTAGGGACGTGTATGAACACATTGCTCATCGGAGTGTAACGAAACCCTGCAAAGAATTAATAATATTAGTCCAAAGAAGATTGCAGTACCAATTTCTAGTAGCTAAGTAGTTTTATTCAGATTTTTCTTACTATGAAAGAGCTGGATGGTCCTTGTAATGGTTTATTGGGTATAATACTAATACAGTTTGGTTGAGCTCATGAGCCTGGATAGATCATAGACCTCTGTTCTATAAAAAAGGTTAACCCTGCCCCGAAAAAAGTTATAACATGCATCCTTCTCCAAATACAGAGAAAAAAATTGATAATTGTTATTGCGCAAAATCGTTTCTGAGCACGTACAAGTAATACGATCACCCAGGACCAAAAAAATCGGAAGGTCCCAAATTTTTTAACCTCCGTTTAAATTACTAATGAGAAATCTTTATTTTTTATATTTAGGTCTTCTTGTTTTTTAGTTTTTTAGAAACGGGAAAACATGGTCCTTAGAATGTCATAAAACGTCATTTTTTTAGTGATTAAAAAAGGTTCTTAATTTAGATTTGTACATGGCTCTTAGAATGTCAGAAACCACCATGTTGCAATGACTTCTCACCAGGACTCTTGGAGAAGTTCAGTTCCACCGTCTCGGATGGCAGAAGGCGGGCGGAGACGAGCCTGACATTTCTCCGAGATTGCAGGAACCGCAAGTATCGGTCAACCATGAAGAGGTAAACGCCGGGAAGGATATAGGAGAAGAAGGAGATGCCGACATGCAGCAGGTAGAAGACGAGGAAGAGCACATAGAGCTGATGGGTGTAGAAGAAGAGCTCGAACATCTTGCGCCTAATCCCGGGGAAGGTTGTGGCCCACAAGACCAAGCCTGAGAGCAGAGCTATCTCTCCTGCGAGGTTCGACACATCATCCCTAGCCCACTCTAGCATCTGCAACAAGAATAGAAAGTAATTCAATTCCGTTGCTAATAATTTATCAAACATCACGTTGTGTTAAATTTGAAACAATAAAACTACGGGACACATTTTTTTTTGACACATTCCATAGTCACACTAATGTGACAGTACATTCAATAATACACTGTCACATCGGAGTGATTATCGAGTATCGAATGTGTCAAAAAAAAATTATCTCTATAGCATTAACTCAATTACATTCATCGATTAAAAAAAAAAAAAATTACATTCATCGTTGAGATTAATGGAGTTGGATGGAATCAACGATGTAAGGTGGCCCGTCCGCGCGGGGCTGGCCTGCGCCTGCGTGGCAGGCAACCTTTGGCTCCTCCGGACAAAGGTTAGCAGGAGGGCCAATAGCTGCCCGCCACACGGACGTGGGCCAGCATGGGCCAGTCCCGCAGACGGATAAAATAGAATTTTCCGGATGGAATTGATGGCCGGTACCTTAGAAATATCTTTCATGGATGCCCAGTAGATGACGTAGCAAAGACCATGGGCAGTGAAGAGAGCCATGACTATGTGGCCGAGCCATATGTGATATTTGATACTGCCCTCGGAAGTTAAGCCAACCAGAGACAGAATCGAGGACCCTCGAGTGACCGGGAAGAAGAGAAAAGCGAGGCATAGGTTCCCAACCAGACCGAGTCGTAGGCCTGCACTCTCCAACTTGGCTTGCCACCTGCGAAATCATAAACCCGGCCCTTCCATTTAACTACCGCTCCAGAAAGGTTTCAGCGAAACATGAACAATTGCTATTTTCGCACAGAATTAAAGAGGTCATGGATAAATAGTACGCTAGGTGCTTATATATTGGTAAGTTGTATTGTATTGCAATACTTACTGGAATTACTTACTGCTTTGACAAATATATAACTAATTAGTAAGAGTTATCGCTCATGTAAGGCTGGATGTATGAGAACTAATACATGCATTTGATGGCAAGGTGAAAAATATATGAAAAATAAAATAATTCCACGGCATCATTTTAATTTAACTAGGAAAAAGATTTTATGAGAATTTTAAAATTTTCTTATGAAGAACTTAATTTTGGTGTTTGATTGTCATTATTTTATGCTGAAAATAGTTATTTTTTATTAAAAATAATATTTTTCAATCAGGTCCGGCCCTAAGTTCATGGGGGCCATAGACAAGCTTTTAAAACGGGACCCATATATAATATTAAAAAACACTAAAATTAAAGTAAATTCTAAAACATATTACAATCAAGAATTGAAATAAGACCTCTAGTCTGCAAGTTTAACATACTAATCTCTACACCACAATTATTTTATGATAAAAGAGAGTCATGTTACATATTAGTTCTATTTTTTTTTTTTTGAGAACATATTAGTTCTATTTTAATACAAGATTACTAATATATATATTTGAATTAAATTTTTTGGGCCCTCATATTCCATGGGGCCCTGGACGGTCGTCCTAGGTCACGGCCGGTCCTGTTTTCAATCGGTTGGACCAGTTTCATTTTCCACCATTTTGGAAGAAAATATGAAAAATGATAGTAATGAGAGTTTCTTTTGAAAAATAATTTCATGATATATATATATATATATATATATATATATATATATATATATATATATATATATATATATATATATATATATATATATATAATTGCAATTGTTCAATAAATGTCCGGGGTCCTAACCTAGTGATAGGACGGATGGCTTCCCGAGAGGTGGTCTCGGGTTCAAGCCTCACCAGCACAGGATGGCTAGGTGGTTGTGTCCACGGCCCTAGACGGACCCAGTCGGATATATAGCCATCCTGTGCTGGTGAGGCTTGAACCCGAGACCACCTCTCGGGAAGCCATCCGTCCTATCACTAGGTTAGGACCCCGGACATTTATTGAACAATTGCAATTATATATATATATATATATATATATATATATATATATATATATATATATATATATATATATATATATATATATATTCACCATCTCAAAAATAAATTTACTTTAAAATATTTTATATTATTCTGAAATATATTTGTCATGCAAGTGCATGTGCTCGACTTCTACTATATCTAAAAGAAAAGCTATTATCAAAGTCTATCACCTAACATCTAACTCTGAATAAATTGACGAATGAGTATGTTATATATTTAGGAAACTGCTATGTGGCATGTGGTCTTTGAACGTAAATCGTAATCGTGAGCCACGTATCAGCATTCCATTGTTTCTTTCTTCCATTTATTTGGGTCCGTCACCGGAACCCACCAATGGAGGCGCTAGCACATGACGGACGGTCCAAAAGTGTGATCCAAAACCGCGGTCTAAAAATGTCCATATATTTATATTTATGCATCAACATGTACAACCTTGCAAGCCCAAATTCATTTGATTGGTTGAGAGCATGTTTTGTACATTGGTATATTGTAAAATTAGTGCCAGAAAGATTGAACCTCCATTAATGTGATATCTTGTTAAAGTCACTGAAGTCACTGCCACTCTACCAAAACTCTAGTGTTCTCAAGGAATACGAGTAAGATTATTTAGACTAACGTCAACCTTTCCCTATTTGGATAGGATTTAGGTGCACATATGATCTTTTATGACCACTGGCTCTTATTGAAATAACAAAACAAATAAATTTTAGTCAAGATATATAAGATGTTCTTACACTTCCTCGCCGTCTTCTGCAGCATCCTTTTCAGTGATTCTAGCGAAGCTGTTGCTCAAGTACATGGAGAAATACCATACCAACAGTGCCAGAAACATCAAGCTGAAGGCTAGCTCCGCGAGGGAGACAATCCCCAAAGGGCCCTTCACTAGCACCGGTCTCCTCCATATGCCCAAGCGACTACTACGGGATTTGCCACTGCGATCATCAAAATATATAAGATTAATTGCATTAACTACCGCTATGTTTTATACTTATTACACAGACTATCATACTTTGAAACTAATTACACGAACATTCCCTACGGTTTATATTTTCTATAGAAACTAATAACACTGACTATCCCTATGGTTAATGAATAGTCCATGTAATACTCATGAAACATAGAAAATGTCGGTGTAATTAACCCACAAATATATAGCATGAGAAACATAAGATTATTATTCCATGCATCCACGTCATCTTTATAACCGTTATAAGTTGTAACATGACAAGTGAACGTACGTTTTGCTGTTGTCAGTAGTCTTCAACTTGTGGAGATAGAAGCACCCAAGAACGGAAATGAACAAGATCGGGAAAGTGAAAATGAGCATATTGGTCCCTGCATAAATTAGAAACAAACCCGAAAGTAAATGAACATATGCTACACGTAAACAACGTAGAACAAAATCACAATTATTAGGTTACATAGGATTTTTGTGGAAACCTTGTGTTCCGAAATAGGTTGAATTAGTCTCGGCCTTGATCTTCGGGGACCATATGTTCCTGTAAGTGTTGGTAGGCATCATGATCCAAAACGTCAACCAGCCCATGAACACGAGGCCTAGCAGCAGTCTCATCGCTACGAAAGAATGGGAAAAAGAAGCTGCCATTTATTCTCGGTATTTCTGTTCTGTCACTCTGAGAATGTGCATCTATTTATAGAGATAACACGACACACACGAAAGCTGGAAAGAGTGTTGACCATAACAAAGAGAAGGCGTGATAACATACTATCAGCACTACGACATACATGCCGCCATGGAATGTCAACCCTAAAACTTAACCATCTGTTTATTCTGCTGTCAACTTGCATAGGGACCTCCACTGGGGTTCCGTGACACTATTAATTCTCTGTGTCTTTATTGTGATTGCTACATTTGTCTTATTGATAGCCAACAATTATGCCAGTGTATAATCCCCTCTTGGGCGGTTGGGTGGCTTTGAGCCACGGCATAACTTGAAAAAAGGACACCCAAAAAAAAAAAAATTATGCCCGCATATGCGGGTGCGCGCGCTATTAGAACATGCGCATGTCCGATCGCACCGGTGTGCAGGTTAAGAACATGTTCGCATACGCGTCCGCTTGTGTTAGCATGTGTTCGGACATCGCGAATATATATATATATATATATATATATATATATATATATATATATATATATATATATATGAAATTACTGTTAAAGAATAAATTTTGCTGAAATTATGATAAGAGCATGAAAACGTTATTCTTTGTAAAGAAATAAAATTTATTATTGCACTAATTAATCTCGCCCTTCCCTTAATTGAATGTAAATAAAATAATCTTTTTAGGAAAATTCCCTTCTGGAGGGCGTTTTCAAACGCCATTTATATGTAATATATATACATGCATGTCTTTCTAACATCAGGATACATAGAAATTTCCGGTTAACTTGTGAAGTGATAATATTAGGATATGGAGTCGTGGATACACATTTTCATGTATCCTGATGTTATATATATATATATATATATATATATACAAAACACAAAGGTTTTTGAATCCTAGGGCTGACTGTGCCAAGATAAAGAGTGGTTGGGATTTAATCTTGGTGAATCAACGGTTGTGGGATTTTATGGAGAATCCAAAGAGTGGGGTTTGCACTCATAATGGTTGTGGATGAGCATTATTGAGAGTAAGATTTTATGGGGAATGAGCATTATTGAGAGTGGGGCTTTATGGGGAATCCAAAGAGTGGGGTTTGCACTCATAATGGTTGTGGATGAGCATTATTGAGAGTGGAATTTTATGGGAAATCCAAAGAAAATTCACATCCAGCAGTGGTTGGGATTTAATATTTTGATGGGGGCCTCATAATTATTATTGTTCGTTTAAAATTGGGGGTCCAAGATTTTGAGGAGGAATATCTTAAATGAACCATGTCCTATGGACACGGGTTATGACTAGTATATATATATAACACTACATTACTCGTAATATGCTAAAATATGTCCAGCGTTCTTATAGGACTAAAAATGTTCACATCAGTAGAACGTTTTTAGCACGAAGAACACCCATCCGAAAAGCTTTTTCTATGAACCAAATTTTTTTTAAACATGTTATCAATGATTATGCCCATCCGCAAGGCATTTTGTTCTTCGAATGTAATTTTTTCGAATTTTGTGTTCACAGTAATTTTATATGTGTGTGTATGCGCACGCCAATGAGAAAACTGCACCGTGAAAAAATAATTGGATACGACTGTTGTTTGGAGAGCATGCACGCAGAGGGAGGCGAGCGCGTGCTGCCATGGCGGTGGCACTCGGCATCCACGCACCGGCTCACGCTCTAACTTTGTTCGTGGCTTACTATTGTGAGTATGACTTATTCATTGGTGTATTACTTATACATGACTTGTTCACTTTGCTACTGTGAGAGCATGATTTCATTACTTGTTTATGTCAAATGCTAATCCTCCTCTCGAATTGAGAGAAAGTGATGTAAGTATTTTATATGAACTTTTTTTCTATTCATTGTACTCTAGTCGCGCTGAATGTAAAACCTTTGTGACTAGTTGGGTAAATGAAATTTTGATTTAGATTTGGATTTAGAAATCCAAAATTTAAATCAAAATCAAAATCTTGAATTTCCAAATCATATTAATTACCAAATTTATTATTTGGGTTGTCCATTGGATTTGGATTTGGTTGAAATCCAAATCCTTTTTTGGATTAAAATTTTTTTTACCATTGAATTGTAATAAATTATTAATTAATTAAGACTATAATCAGCATTAATATATTAATTAATCAAGATTATAATAATATGTTACTACATAAATTGATAACTAAAACTATAATTATGATTATTATAAAAAATTAGTTAATAAATTTATTATTAATTTATTATTTTATAATTATAATTGTAGTTAGAATTAATAATTAAATTACTATTATAATTATGATAATATTTATGATCAATAAATCATTAACTAAGACTATAATGATGATTGATAAATTATTAAGTAAATTTTTATAATATTATTTTTTAAATATTAAATTATAAATTATTAACTATGACTAAAATTTTGATCAAAATATTATTAATTAAGATTATAATAAATATTAATTAAAAAATTATTAGTTAAGATTATAATAAGACTATAAATTATTAATTATGATTAAAATTAATATTAGTTAATAAGTTATTAAATAAAATTATTATTAATATTATTAATATATTATTATAATTATGATTATAATTATGATCATCAAAGTTATAAATTATTATTAAAGATTATTTTAAAATATTAAATAATAAGATTATTAGTTGATAAATTATTAATTTAGATATAATTATAATAAATAACTATTAGTTAAGTTTTTTATAAAAATAATAACTAACTATTAGATAAAAATTAATTTTTAGAATAATAATAATGACTAATTTTTTAATAAATATTTGTTATTTTTTTAATTAACTTTAAATTAAATATTTTCTGAAAATAATAATTACAAAAAATAATATATAAAAAGTAACTAATTAATTATTAATTATTAATTATTAATTATTATTAACTAAATATTTAATAGAACCATGAAATTATGAAAAACTAACTAACTATTTTCTCCCAAATCCAACTTTCTTTCTTCTAAATCCAAATTTTGGATTTGGTCATACTTTCCATATCAAAATTCATCTCCAACCAAACTATAATTCCATAAATTTGGCCCCAAAACCATAAAATTCTAAAACTCAACTCCAAATACGATTTACCAAATGGGCCATAGTTTATATTGAGCTTTGGATGATTGACACACTTTTAGTTACTAGTCTTTATCTATACTATTATATAATAAGAAAAATAAGCTACCGTAAAAAAATTTGTTCCAAAAATATTCTCACCTATATAATTTTTTTTAAAAAAATTAAAAAGTTGTTTGCTCTTTCAAGTACTATAAAATACATACAAGACATACATATATATCTTAACTACTATTTTTTGTAACGAGGTCATGAATTTTGCACAAACATTATGGGACTAATAGCTATGCGAGCTAATTAGTGAATTGGAGTGCATCGGAGCGGGATAAATTCAAATTGAACTACTTACCAGCTTATGAGTTTTACCCCCAAAACAAGAATTAGTGTAACTCGATCGGTGAGCTTCATATCACAAAATTTTAAAACGTAAGATACTTCTCTTACGTTGATGTTGTAGAATGTGGTCCGTTCATATCGGCAGGGGACGGATGGCCAGAGGGGTACGACGGAGGGAACAGTTTAGTTTTAAGTTTAGATTAAAAATATTTTTGTCCAAAATTTTTTAGGGTATTAAATTATTACAAAAAAAAAGCTTAGGATATTAAGTTAAAAAATAGAATAGTTGAGAGTATCAAGTTGCAATTAAAACCTAATTTATATATCTAAAATTTGCTATTGGTGAAGTGGAGTTCACTTTTATATAACGGAATATAATTTTTGTGGAACCAATAGTGTTGAATCCCTCTATGGTTGTATTACTTGACTATTACCACGTTGTCTGGTCTCGCATAGTTTGAAATTGGAACGTGACAATCATGGTATTTTTACCTCTAGTTAGATATTGAATTGAAAAAAAAAACTACATACCACAACTTTTTAGCACCTAATTAATTACTAGTCAAGCTCTAAATATGCAAAATTTAATGGACTTTTTTTTTGTGACTCCACCTCTAATTAGACCAAATTAGTGATTCACCTCTAATTGGAGGTAAAAAGGAACACCCTTAGTAGGAATTTCTGCTCCACGCGATCCGAATCAAATCGGATTAAAAACGAATATTGTGTATATCCAGTGGATCCTACAACGGATTTAATTTTCCTGGTACATTGTACATATCTATATAATAAAAATTAGTGATATTTCCTTAGAAAAGAGTAAAGATAAAAATGTTAATGTTTAAGACACTGTAACATATACAACCATTTAAAATCATTTGTCTGTCTACTTAATTAAATCTCTCTCCTGTGCACTAGCATCAATTAATAGTTGACCCATAAATTTTTTTGATAAATCTGGTATTTAGTTAATTAAATAATTATTGTTATTTTAAATTTATAATGTTATCAAAAATTTACAAAAGTTAAATTAAATATTAATTAATGATATGTTTATATTCACTTTTAATAAAAATATATATAATATAAATTTCTAACTAAACCATTTATATTATTGATGATTTATATCGATTTATACATTTAAATATATTTTTTATTAATTTGATTGATTCAATATAAAGAATATAAATTTCTAATTAAACTATTTATATTAATTAATAAAAAAATGTTTAAAATTATTGTCTTGTAGTAATACTTCTTTAGATGATAGATACATGTGTCGAAAAGATTAATCATCTCTTACATAGATTTGAGACAGTTGGAACTGTACTTTTTGCACGGGCAACCGACTTCATTATACTCATCTACATGAGAGAAGTATCTTACATTTATAATTTTGTCATATGAAGCTCACCGAGTTGCACTAAATCTTGATTGGGGTAAAACTCATAAGCTGGTAAACAAGTTCAATTTGGATTTCAGTTTTGTCTATAATTCAAAATCATCAATTTTTCTATTTCAATTAAAAAACAAACAAGCACAATAGTAATATAAGAGAGTTGAATATGAGCTTTGATTTTAGTCAGGTCCGGATCCGACACTACTTTTTGTACACAACACGAGCCGAACAAGGGATTTGCTCAATGATCCGTCAATGACAATCATTTTGTTGCTCATCTCTTCAGATTTTCTCTAACGTCTGCCCTTTTGGCACGTGTTAAGAAACATTCAATGTTCATCATTCGGCATAAAATATAACATGTATTCATAACTAATTAAAACTTTTTGTACTTATTTGATATTTGGTGTAATATTGTAGTGTTTTATCAAAATCGGTCAATAGTATTAATAAACATACTTTTAAAAAAAAAAAGACAATAACCAAAGGAAAAGTAATACAAATATATTAATGTTGGTAAAGGCAACATACACGTTAGAAAAATCCTAATCGGTGTTCTTCAGTGCACCGAGACCTTTTCTTCCTTCGATTGTGATCATTGTTGTGAGTATGTATGTGGATCCAGACGTTGACGTTACATTCTTATTTTTTTGTTTTATCATTGGGATATTTTAGAAAATTCTACTCAAATTATAGAAACTATCATGTATTCGGTATTCCCACTCTTTGGAAAACTACCAAATACACCCAATCTTTAATATGAAACATTGTTGGATTAGATTTTTTTTTTTCATGAAAAATTTCCATCATATATTTCACCAATTGTAGTGTTTGATAGCTTATATTTTTCATGGAATTACTTTCCAAAAAACTATCATTTTTCATATATTTTTTTCTAAAATGGTGAAAAATAAAACTTGTCCAACCCATAGAAAATATTATTTTTTTATAAAAAATATTATTTTGTGAAAATAACTATTTTTCATGGAAAAATGATAATCAAGCACCTAAATTAAGTTTTTCATGGAAAATTTTTAAAATACCATGAAATTTTTTTCCAAGAAAAATAATTGCGTGAAATTAATTTCTTTTACACATATTTTTCACCTTGCAATCAAACACACACAGTATCCCTTACTATTTCAACCATTTTTCGACTGTTCAAAAAAATTGGAGGTATTTGGATAGATTTTTAAAAAAATTGGAATATATACTTGTAATGACCCGCTCCACCCTAGCGGAACGCCGATTCAAACGGCAAGTGCAACAACTCAAACGAGCCGTCGACTCGAAGAGTTGCGTCGACCAGATGAAGCATCGATGCGAATCGATGCAAGACTTACAATGGTCCGTCAAAGATGAATCCAGACTTAGACTATCAAAGGCGCGCTCGGTATCGCTCGGCCGATGCGAACAACGCTAAGGTGGGTGGCTCCGATGAACCCGTCTTTCACTACAAGAAATATTAGTTTTTACGGCGTGCAAAGTATGCCGTAAATCACTTTTTACGGCGGCATACGGCGTGCAAACGCATGCCGTATTAGCCCCCCGTAAAAAACCTCTAGTTTTTACGATACTTTGCATGCCGTGGATTATATTTTACGGCATTCATTTTGTGTCGTGAGTGAGTTTATGAATGTCGTTATTATTTTATTACGGCATAATTGAATGCCGTCTATGGTTCTTTCGCGACGTTCTACGTATGCCGTGAACTGTATTTGTGAATATGTCATAATAATTCAATTACGCATATATATGTATGCGTTATAAGTCAATTATGACTTTCAATGTAAGTCGTAAAAAGTCACTTCTGCATATCTACATGTTTTGTACGCCTTAAATTCTGTTCATTTTTTTTTAATTTTGTTTTCTGCCTGTTCGCCAATTCAACTTTTGAATACAAAACAGTTGTAGAGAGTAAATTTATTAATATTTCATACCATCCAAATGCAAAATTAGTTAATAAAATGCACACAACAATTGTAAAAACTTCTAACTTTCATTGAAACAATATTGTAAAATCATGTACAAAAACAAGCTTGAATACTTAAAACATAGGTCAATACAAAATTTATAGATTGTTTCATTTCATGCATCTATAGTCAATAACGGTTAGGAACACATCTTCATCCTCCAAATAAACAACAAAATAAGGAGTATTCAAATAAAAATTCACTTTATAAAGTGTTACAAAAACAAGATTGAATACTTAAATCGTAGGTCTATTGTTTCATTCCATGCATCCACAATCAATAATTGTCAGGTCCACATCTTCATCCTCCAAGTAAACAGCAAAATACGCGGTTCTTCATTGCTTCAAAGCACAAAATATAAGGGGGAAGCCAGGAGCACTAGGAAAAAAAAATCTGGTCAGATCAATGAAGTAAGAACTTTAAGCAAAACCCAACAGAGCATAGAAAAAATACCACTATGTATATATAGATACCGCAACATTATAAATACGGACTGGCATGTTAAGCAAGATGGAAGGGTTGATGTCTTCATCGGTCAATTCTATATGGAATTCACTTGACAAACAAAAAATATCTGTACTGATCCAAAACATTTGAAAGGGTTAGTTGTCATCCGCACTCCTATTTCAAGGAAATGAATGAAAGCACAAATAGTAGTAACATGGCATAAGCACCAAAGTCAATTTCTCGACTGACAGAAAAAATATGTGCACGGTTTATCATAGCACTGACAACGCGCGAGGGTAATTTGCCTAGGAAGCACAGACACCTTCAAAAAGTGAACTCATATCGAACACATATTGGACACAAGCCGGATACTCAATAAACATTAGAACATCAAAAATGGATAATGTGTCAGTTTTTCGTTTCCTTACCATGTCGTGCCGTATCTATGTCCGTGCTACATTTTAGTTTGTTGAAATTCAGTTGCTTGGCGTTAAAAGTTCTTGCATTATTGAGAAAGTATACATGTGCACCACACGTGACTGAAGTATGCCTTTAGAGTATAATTAGATCTGTACTTCAGTATGTATTCATTCAATAATGTCTACATAACAAGACTTCGATACTACTTGAAGACGTAACACTTATTAGATGATCTAGTAAGCAAGCAAAATATTTATCCAACTTATGACTACTTAGCAAGGTTTCTAGTATCGACCAAAGCTGATAATGAAACCAGAAAGACCACCAAGACTACTCAAAACTGCCAAAACCAATATCAAATACGGATCCTGCAGCATATACTTGATAACCAGTGCAAGAAGCTAAAACCAAGTCAACTACACATTGCAACCAGTTTCAAACAATTTGTTGAAAGTTATTGGCAATTTTGGCCCAGTGTAGTAAAGGTCAGCCAATTTGAAAGAAAAACTGAAGTTTCGACCAAATTTGAAGAAAAAAACTTGTTGCCACTTCTAGGAATATTTGGTCAATCTTTGTCGCTTTTGGCCACTTTTAGGCTGTAATAGACCAGAAACTACAAAACTTGGATACAAAGTTTCAAACCAAAGTTTCAAACCAGGAAGTCGCTTTTGGCCACTTTTGTTGCCACTACATTTTTTTCAAACCAAAATTTTTGGTGGCATATATCTGAAAGCATTCTTTAACATGAGGTTCATGATATCTCAAAGTTTCAAACCAATTTTTTAAGTTGTTCATAAGTGATACAACAAATCAGCGAATGGTTTTATAATAATTATAGGTTACTACAGCACCCATAGCTAACATAAGATAAAATAGCATCATGCATGTCCATATCTCTAGAGGAAAGGGCTGAATTCATGAGCATCATTAATTAAAACAAATCTAAAAGGTGTTGGGGGTCTGGAAAATGCTTTTAAGAGCAAGAAAAATAAATCTTATTGCAAATGTAAATTCTATAAGAGAAAATGATAGTCATATTACCTTATCTCAAAAGTGTTACCACTAGTCGAATCTGATATACTTGATAGGCCATGCAATTGTACTTGATAAAGCCTCATGTAGAAGAAAAAACTCTCGGGTCGGTCGATACAAAGTCAATTCATAATCAAGTACTTCATGAACCCAAAGTTTATAGCACTCTTGTCCTAAAGCCACATGATGGACCAAATCTTTGGGATTTGTAGATGCAATCTCACCATCGCAACAACTTCTGAACCAGTCTCCCAATTCAACAATTTGCATTTTGTCCCAACGTTAGGGGTACTTGGAATTTCTGCATTTTCCTTCTCACGTCTTGTTTGTGTTTTCTCGCGATTGGAAGAATTTTGAACCACATAGTTTGAGTTAGCATTTCCCACCGTGTTTGAGTTTTCAAGTTGCTACATGAATGAAAAAAATATTAACTTTTGAACAAGACAGTAGATAATAAAGAACAAAGAAATTATGTCGAAGTGTAAAACTTACAGTATTATTTGTCCCATTAACCTTTTCAGCAATGCTTTGATATAAATTTTTCAATTCAATCAACTCACTTTCCAATCTACTGAATTTGTCACGATGAAATTTTTGGCCTTCTATTTTTGAAGGAGTCGCCCCAAAGCCAAGCCCTCTTACTCTTCCTCGTCGCTCGGGACCAATTACTTTTGAAACAGCATCAACTTCAAAAGAATTTTTTTCTGAAGCAGTTGTCGACTTATGAACATCTTCTATGTTATCCTAACAATAAATAGTACAATATATGATTTTAGATTGATATAAGTATATAAACAAATGATAAACAATATCTACCAAAGTTATAACTGATATTAGCAAGGTAGAGGAGGTATACAGGTAACTATGGTAATACCCAAGATGTATACAGGTAACTATGGTAATACCCATACCCTAACGGTATCCTCTGCGAATGCATCCTATGTATTCACATCCTATGTATAAGAGTAGAGTGTTTAATGAATTATCCCAGTAGTGGCATAAAGGTCCTGAAATTCCCAACTGAAATATTTGCGTGGTCTAGTTTAGAATGTCCATTTCGTACCCAGTATGTCTGATATGACACGATATGGCCGTGTCCCTGAATTTTGGCTTAACCGTGTTTCCTAGGATGTAAGGGGATTTTGAAACCCCAATTGTATTTTTTTCCAAGTTATCAGATGGAAGTTCTAAAATGCATGATGTTATAATAAACAAATGAAGATAAGTGACATCAATGTAACTTTATATTAGTTGAATTAATAGGGTCAAGTGAAGTATCATAAAGCCAGCATATATATTATGTTTGTTTACTATAAAAGATTTTTGTCCCAGTAGTGGTCCTGAAATATAAATTGCCAGCTTATTCTTATAGTACTTTGTAATGCATCTGCCTCTTATAAACTGTCTAACCAAGAGTTCATATTTTCACATGTCTGTTTTTGGCTTGATAATAATATCTTTTTCCTATTTGATTGAGCTTATTGCAGGAAAGCTAACCAATGTGAGCATATGCATATGTTGGTCCATGTGTAATGTAGAACGGAAAGTAAAATATAAATCTGGGAACAACCTCCTGAACTATTACCCTTCTAAACTTTACCTAACCATAAACACTACAACTATGTCAAGAACTGCAAACACAACAACAATGCTCCATGTGTAATGTAGAACAAAGAGTAATAAATAAATAACAAGCACTTACCAAAATTCTCTTAGCCTCTTCACTCAATGTACCCGTCTTCCTCTGATGTCCCTTGATCCATATATCAACTCTTTGTATGGAATCAGGATCATCACTTTGTTGACGCTACAAGACAAATTTTTGGTAATAAACGGAGAATAAAAAAATCAACTAAGCCTAGTGAAATGACTGAGGTAATAAAACAGTTTTTAGGTAAGAAGCATATGGGTAATAGCAAAGATTACATATCCCTTACCATTTCATCCTCTAGACGAGCATATCCCTTACGACTAGTTGTATGCAACAAAATTTGACTTTTTCGCATCTTTTTGAATCTTTCACTTCTCTCCTACATGGTAATAGCAAAGATTTAGAGCCAAAAAATAAGGAAATAAAAGTGAAATTATCCAAAAACACTTGCCTTAAATTCTGGAGTATTTCTCTTCATTACAAAAGCCTTCCAATCTTTAAAGAATGGTACATTGTCAGGTTTGAGTAGGGCGAGTGCTCGTGGTAGACCGACAACTTTTGCTTGTTCCATCACGTCTTTCATCAAACTAGATTTATAATCACGCCAATGCTTTCCCAACTTTTGGAATGTATATGTCTTGTGGCAATCATCAAGTATATACTTTTGCTATAAGAAAAAACATAACAGTCAATTAAAATCATCTTATGTACATGTTCAGCAAGTATGAGGGGTTGGTTGTAGTCTGA
Source organism: Iris pallida (assembly GCA_029216955.1). Classification (NCBI taxonomy): domain Eukaryota; kingdom Viridiplantae; phylum Streptophyta; class Magnoliopsida; order Asparagales; family Iridaceae; genus Iris; species Iris pallida. Next base: position 58,373 of record JANAVB010030939.1, read on the forward strand.
ACAGGCTTAGAGGTTAGGGGATGCACAGAGGGGGAAGCTATGTCTATTATGTAAGTATGACAAATATAAATATTACCGTGATGTAGTCCCATATTTGATGTCTAAAATCATCAGTAAGGTCCGTCCAATGCTCCATTGTCACCGGTATTAATTCTCTTGCCGTCGAACCCAGAAAACTAGCAAATTGAGCCGCAGTATCTCCAATCGGTTGGGCTCTCTCATTGAAATCAATCGGAACAGGATTTTTTCTCTTGCGAATATGATCCATTTTAGACTTACCCCTGGTATTCTTCTTTCCAGACACATTAGAATTTGATTGATTTTGGTCACTTGGTATATTAGGCGACATGTTAGATGGAGAGTTTGAGTCTTCGTGTGATATTCTTAGACCTCCATTTCCTCTTTGCATGGTTTTCGCTATGGCAGTAGAATTTTGCTGATCTCCTTTTTTGTACCTTTCTTGGAAGACTTCATAAAACAAGCATATAATAAGAACTAAAAGTTCTTCACCAATATATTATTAAAAACATATTATAAAGATAAATGGAGCTTACTTCACCATATCCCGACATATTCACAACTTTCGTTCCTTAAAATGTATCTGGTAGAATGATTTAGGTATAGATCATCAAATGCAGATTTGCTCTGTATTGTGGGACCTGATAGAGTCGAAGATATTAAGGGAATGTTGCACACATGGAGACCTTTATGTAAAGTAAGTATTTAAAGTATGCTACATGCATGTCCATTCACATATGCAGATTTTCTATGATTCTCCATGCATGTCCATTCAAATATGCTACATGATAATTAAAAATAGAAACAACACTACATGATAAAGAGCAGGTGCTGTGCTAAAAGTGAATAAAATGCGGCATTCAGAATGCATTTCAATAAACACCATCCAAGGAACAATTAAGACTGAGTTGGTCTATAATGAACCTTGTCTACACATTGCAATAGGTTGATCTTTCTACCACATGAAAATTGTGTCAACACTTTTTGTTCAAAAGCTAACAAAATTATTTGTTCAATTTACAGGGAAAGATAGCCCCAATGTGGATATAAGCTAGTATCGACCGGTAAGTGGGTTCAGTATCAAATAAAGACATGCCAAAACCATCACAATATAGCCAATACATATCGGTGTTGGCCAATACTACAAACCTTGCCCACAAATCAAGTACTCAACAATGTTTTCAACTTCAAATAGTAGTCTATCTTGACAAAAAATTATCATGAATGTATTTAATATTCCATTAACCATCGCAACTAAGCTTCTCTTTGCTACAAGTAAATTTGGTAGAGTCATATTAACTAACTTATTTCGTACATATCATATCACCACCATCTGAAGTTTCTATAAAGAGTAAAAAAAAGATCAAACAACTTCTTTTTAAGTATATAAATGATCATCACACTGTGAATGAATGGACTCTCTCACTCCACATAAAAATAAAGTATTTTCTGTTACAACTAGTGCAAGAAAGTTGTCAAAAATATTTTGAAAAGAAATTATAGTTCATTAGCATACCCTGATTGTGTGAACTCTTGCATAACAGCTGTAGTTTCTCTTACAAGTTGTGTTACAAGAACTGGTTCCTGTATTTATGAAAGTGTTAAAATCAAGTCTAGGGGGAAAAGACCTTAGAAGTATATAAATATTTATGAGTATGTGATAACGGAAGAATCATTGTATCTTATGAATGGAATTAGAAGCCTGCAAAGTGCTAGGCAATACTTAAGTACTCTCTCTACACACAAACATTGAGAAGCGCGGAGGAGAATAAAGCTAGGGTGCTATCAATAGGATTTGAAGTAAAATTCTATCGGTTGGAGAGTAAGTACTTGAGAATCCAAACTTGATCTATAACATGTAAATTTTCTAAAACCAAATTCCATAGTGTTTGAAATTGTTTTCCCCTTGCATCAGTACTATCTAAAATGAATGGTTACAAAGCTTCACCTATGCACCTACTTGGCACTTTTAGGGTCCTTAGTCCCTACTGACTAGGCCACCTCAGAAAACGTTGTCCAGCTACTAGCACCGATTCACTAATGCACTTCATAAGCAGCCATACAGCTACATAAGATAGACCATATCCCATTACTTCAAAAGGTAAAAGAAAATCAACTAGTTACAACTTTTTGAAGTATCAGGCCACGCATTAGTTAAAACAGGGAGCACAGTGCATGCTATCACTACAAGAAATATTGGTTAACTAATATTGCCAAAAGTTCGAGCTGATAGGAACGAGGGAACATTATATGTTAAATCATTAACAAAGCTTTATTACGATTTTCTCGTTGAAATCTGGGGATGTTTATTTCTATAACTATTTAACTTTCTCTAAGCGTATTGATATTTGCTAACTGGTTGATTCTTTTAGAAACTACTTATTAAAAGAATTGCTATGTACAGAATTTGTGGTCTTCCTAAACCTTAGTACAATTTGTAAGTTAGTGTTTAGGGTCTGCAAGGGATGTTCAGGTAGTGTAGATATCCTACCTACATTCACAGGAAACCCAGATACATCAAGTCACCTTGTTATATGGATTTGAAAACTTGATATCAGAGAAGGGGCTCCCTACAAGAAAACAAGATCAATGAATAACTGAGAAAAGTTTAGGCAACAAAAAAATAATTTAAATTGAAGTTAAATAACAGAAGAAAAGAACCTGGATGAGGCTGGACTGACTTGAAATTCAGGATACTTCTTCCAGTTAATCTGAATATAAACAAAATCTGAACAAAACAAAATCTGAATATAAACAAAATCTAACAAAACATAGGCATGTCTGAACATAAACAAAATCTGAACATAAACAGAATCTGAACAAAACACAAATATATCCAAGTCCCCTGCATACATAGTTGAAACTTCTTCGGTGCCTACTGGCAACATAAACATTAACATTTGAAACATTCTAGAAAAAAAATTACAATAGAACCAACATCAGCCTATTCAAAGAAATGATATAGTAGGAAGTAGTGCGGACTAAATCTAGATATCGAGGAAGCACTTTAGCTCGATCCTATGACATGGTTTCCCATCTTAGTTAATACTCGGTAGCACCATATACCTGCAACATATTCAATAACTGCAGTTTAATGAATAATGTAACACATCAAATATTAAAATGTCGTACAGGTCAAGAAATTATTTACCTCGTCCGAAGTGATTTTCTCACAATCATGTCTTACATAACCTTCACCATCAAGATTCGGATCAAGTTGTACACATCTTGTTGGAGTGGGTGGGGTTCCCAAACCTATGTGGAGAAGACCCCGGAGTGCGACGAGCGCCGTCCGAAGTCGGAGAAGCTCGGAAGTAGGCGACGTTGCGTGCTGCTGCTGCTGGAGCTTCTGGGAGCAGAGGATCCGAGTTC
>JANAVB010030940.1:0-26020 GCA_029216955.1 Iris pallida
TCCATTGGAGCGTATATACTGTACAGGTACCTTTTATTGTTAGATGATTGACCTAGGACAGCGTTCTACCGTCGATACTGCGGCGTAGGCTGGGCGTTGTTACGTTCTCGTACCCTCACAGTGGGGTGGGTCGTGACATTTTTGGTGGTGGCCCATACAGGTCGAGTTTATGTAGTGGTATTCGAACTAGAGTATCACTACAGCCTGCAGTAGGATTATGATATTTTGGAGGTACTCAATCACATTAGGAAAAACTCTTAATCAGATTCCTTTTGTCTAAAATTGTTGCTTATTGACTTCCCTCGAATATAAACTGTCCCTTTGAATTTTCGCTTCATTCTCAGAAATTGCTTCTTATTTTGATCTGTTTTCATGATGGTTATGAAGATATGATCTCATCGCTTAGGTTCGGAGAATACTATCGAGAGGCTGGCCACCTTGTCCTGTTCATCAGGGCCTCGAGACCGCAGCTTCTGTTGTGCCGACTCAGGTTGGTGTTTCTGCTACATTGGAGGTGCACCTCTGCCTGTACAGAGACTTTTCCGTCATTTCTGATTTCTCTCAGCAGCGGTTTATGCAGCATCGGCAGCAGACCAGGGGAAACTAGCAGGGCGAGCTATCGTCAGGACAGTCAAGGATGCACAGACCGTTGGAGATCTTGTTGCAAGTTCCATTCTTCTCGATTCCATTCCCAAAGTTGTCTTTTATAATTACCTTGAAATCCGGTTCCATCTGTTCCTTGTTGATTGATTAATTTTGTTATGTTGCTCTTTTGTTATGTTTGTTTTCTTTTTCCTTTATGAGAAAATCAAATGGGCTAGGTCACCTAAATCATGAGATCTAGAATCTTCGATAGTCGTGTTAGTTGGCATAGTGAGGACATGTAGTCAGATTTTGGATATTTCTCGGGTATGGGAATTTAAGGTTTTCGTCGTCGCATGCGGCAATACGAAAATTTTAAATACCATGAACCTAGAGGTACGTACCTTAGTCAAGGACTCTGTGATTATCGTAGCCTTGCTCACTAGCATGATGAAGACTCTGGACAACATGATTTTGGACAGACGCATATGATTAGCAGATTGTATCTTGAGAAGTTTTAAATATCATACCCTTTTGATTGTTATAAATGACTTAGGAGTAGGGATATTTTAGTTTTGTAGAGCTTATTCATAGGTAGTACCTTCATAGTATAATGATATGGTGACTTGTAGAGTGTCTATACCCTAGAGGTGATAGTTAGCATTGGTGTTAGAATAGTAACCCATTGCAAATAATTCTCCTGTTATCTATAATACCAACCAGTTTACACATATAGGATGTTAGTATGCCATACAGCCTTGATAATTATTTACTCTCCCTTACTTTTTCCAGTGAGGCACCTATGACTAGAGCCTGTCCTTGAGTATAGTTGCAGTTTCACCCAAGACTAAGAGGTCTATATATAGATGATACTTAGGATATATGTGATGGGTTGTTATTCTTGAGCATATATATATATATTATATATATATATATATATATATTATATATATATATTATGTTGTATGTGTGTGTGTGGTATTTGGGATCGGTGTGCTTAGCTTGTGGGAATTAGTTATGGGTGACTTGATAGGATTGGAAGGTTAAGAGCTAGCCTATTATAGAGTTTCTCTTTTGCTAAATTCTAGTTGCCAACACCTAGATAGCTAGCATAGGTAAAATCCTAAGAAGTTGACCAGCTGATGACCAAGTACTAGGATGTTGAGGAAATTGACTAGAGATTGACCCTTGTCTATGTTTGACCTAGAAGGGGTGCGATCATCTTAATTTCGGGGACGAAATTTTTATAAGGTGGGTAGGATTGTAACACCCAGTTTTCCAGATGAGAATAATTTTGAAATTTTGTATTTTAATTTATTTAATTATGGTATTTAAAATTTTATATAATTTTTATTAATTTAATCATTTTAAAAACTATTTAAAATCATGACTTGTGATTAGGGTATTTCATTTATCATTTCTAGTTTGAGGATATTTTTGTCATTTTTGGGGTTATTTGAATTTATGGGAATTTTTAGAAATTATTTTGGAATTGTTTGAATGAGGGTTGACTAGGTTGACTAGCAATGACCATGGTAGACTAACCTAGGAGCTAACCCTAGTTGAGTTTGGACTTGGTTAGGTCATGCAACCCTAGTTAGACTAGAGTTGACCTACGGTTTAGTATTTGACTCAAGTTAGGATATTAAGTCACAAGCCATGACTTATGGTTGAACCCTTGATTAATAACTTAGCTATAGAGGCCCAAGCCTGTCACGCCCCGACCTGGAATCACCCGAATCATCGTCCTCGCAGGGGGCGTGATGCCGCACGAGCCTGGAGTTGCGCTCGTGCAAGGCAAGATGACAAGTTCTCAAATGGTTATCTTTTGATTCGATATTTAACAACGAAAGGAAACAGAGCATACGAAATAAATTCTCTTTATTGATATCCGAAACGGAGATTACAAAGGCTTTCGATAGTCTAACAATACATGCCAGATTGGCTACAACACTCAGGTTCTCTCTTGCCACAAAGGATTTGCCGTTCCATACATCATGCCTTCTATATCTCGGCCGCATAATCCAGCTGTGTAGTCCGAGCGTCAATGCGATAGCACGCTTCAATGCGCTTCGGCATTCCAAGCCTTAACACGTTCAAGCAACGCTTCGCCGCGAGCAATCCATTCCCTGCACCCTGCAGAAGCTGGTGGGGATCAGTACGTTCGTCCTCGCATGTACTGAAATAAAGATCATCTTTCCAAACCACATTTTAATATTTATGTTGAATCATGCAACTTAGCTTATGATCTTGCTATGTTCTCCTTAGGGTCAATTTCATGGCATATTCGAAAGCGTAAAGCATGTTATCATAGCAAGCATGTTATCGAATTGAATAGGCAAGCAAGCATTCTCGTGTTTGATTCGTGGCGCGACTTACCAATTCGACGCACTCGCCCTTGCACCGACGCAAGATGAATACGCATATCTGTATTCCCTGTCATGTTATAAGTACCTTCTATTCGGAATCGTCCATACAGGATATACGCATACCTTGCACTTCCAAACCCATCGCCCTTAACTATATGAAGGTCACTAGCTTTCCGGGCTAGAATGGACTTATATTATCGAATCGAAACATAAGACGATGTTAACTCCGTGCGGTTGCTAACCAACATCAGAGGCCATCGAAATAATCGCAGCAAGTTGCTTAACACATTCACCATAAGGTCGCTACCCGTCTGGTCGAAGTGGCGCCAACAATACCGAAAACGAATCCCTCCTAGGCCGAACGGTCCCAGCGCCCTGGTGCGCCGCGTTCGAGGGAATACCCATGCACGGGCTTTTATATCTTTAAGTCCATTTGACCATGCAACGAATCTTATTTTATACAACCAAGCAAGTTCGCTTATCTCTATTTCAATTGGCACGACGCCCGAATGTTCTCAACGAACGCCCGTAGGCCGCGAACATTTCGAAGGGCACCATGCCGCATTATCATCTCGTATTTCTCCCGTTAACTTTCTATGTTCTTACGTTTCATTCTTCGTTTCAATGTTTCAATGGCATCATGCCTCAACTCAATGCTCGTCAACCGAACGACCCGAAGGTCCCGAACACCTTTCGAGGCATTATGTCATATTCGACAGTTCCGCCACATTTATGCCACAACTGTATTCTTTCGCAATGAAGCCGTCTTTTATTATCTCGTGCACGAAGGCACGTTTTAATCGTATTTTCGATGTTCTATGACTTAGCATTCAATGTTCGTGGCTTGCGCGCTAGGGCGCTCGCCTATTGCCTTTCAATGTTCTAGCCGTTCTAACGCGTGCACGAAGGCACGGTATGGTTCGTGCACTAAGGCACTCGCCGAGTACAGTTATCCCATGTTATTGCGGCTTGCGCACCGAGGCGCTCGCCTTAGCGATATCCAATGTTTCGTAGCGACTTGTGCATTTGATGCACGTTTCATTTCAAATGTACTAACTTAGTGTTCGACACACGTTATAATTTATTTCCGATCGGACCACGCCCGTGGCGTCGATAGGTTAACTTTTAGCATACAATGATATATTTGACTTATCGAATGAAGGAGTAAAAAGAAGTCAATCCTCCCACCTTGAGTCGATACGCCTTTCTCGTTTCGCCGAGCCGATGCGGCTCGATTTCATAACTTTGTTGCATGGCCACTCTCCTGACTTAGCCATTCGAGCACTTCGTGCTTATTGAGTTTGTACGTCCGATTTGCCTTAGCGTGCCAACGCTTCCGTCCGTCGCAAGGCGACGATTTGCTTTCGCGGACCCGTTACTGAATAAGGCAAAAGATTGACCTCTAACATTTCAGCGTAAACGTATAGCCTGCACATGAAACCAACTAAAATTATTACTTGCATCGATTTGGACTTGCGCCTTGGTCGATTCGATTTCTTAGAATCTTCGAGCCGTCTCAACGCACTTATCCTTCGAGGCAAGGCGGCGCTTCGTATCGATTCACTCGATGCATTCTTTGGGACAAGGCAACTCTTTGCATCGACTTAGTTCGATGCATTGCTCGGGACAACTTAACACTTTGTATCGATTCGCATCGATACGTAATCGGGTCAACGCAACTCTTCGAGTCAATGACTCAGCATAATGTACCGTGCGGAGCGGGGCATTACAGAATATACCACTCAAAACAAGGTTCGTCCCGAACCGAAACCAATACTAAATTTCCAAGGGTTTCATTAGATCGTTCCACGATCTCGTCTCACTATCATTTGGGATCGTACAACTTAGTTTGGAATCATACACATATTTTAGGCGTCCCACCAATATATGCATTTCAGCCGAGCTCAGTTGTAAGATATCGGAACAATGCAAACACGTAACTTCTCATTCTCAATTACTTGCCATCTCGTATTCTCGATCGGACTTGGCTCTATTACTTGTTCTCGTAATTCTAGCGCACATGCATATTGATACATGCGTGATCGTCCAACAAAATCAAGGCACATGATACGATTCAAAAATCGCATTTCTCACTTTGTATGTTTCATCGGGACTATCAATTCTACGTGTCGCGTAAAGCCGTCGCGCATCCGATCACAACGAGTCTCCGCAACGCCGTGCGCTCGGCGTCACTATCCAATAATTTCTGATGTTTTACTTCGTATCCTATCTCGACATGGTTCTCTTTTGTTGACTTGTAAAAGCATCAACATTCGGACTACATCTGCTAGGTGACTTACCTAGACACCGTGCTCAAATCCTTTCGACGCAAGTTTAAATTGACATTGCACAAAGGCCACAATCTCTCCGACACAAAGTTTACATCAAGGCGACGGTGCTCAAGACAACGATCGCCTTGATACGAAAGTCTTTACGATACGCCTTACGTTCGATTCCTAGCGAATAGGAATTCACTAGCCAAATTCCCAACTTATTCGTCTCGCAACATCGAATGTAAGTTTCGATTTACGCAAGCTCAATTGCAAGGTAAATCCGAATCTAACGACATGACTCGTAAGTCATTTCCTTACCGTTCCCTCTCGTGCATAGCACGATTCTCGCCATCGCCTATCCGAATCACCAAGTTCGCGGGTGAATTTCAAGTTCTATCGTCGACCAACATAACCATTCAAGTATCTATCCGACGAATACTCAAAATCTATTTATATCATTCTCAATCGAAAGTTGTTCCAACAATTCTCGATCGCCTAGACTTATCGTCAACATACATCGCGTAAATTTGTTATCGATGCAATCCCATATGCGATATCGCATGGGTCATCTTACGGTCTGCAGCATTCAATTTGATTTGGCGGTCAAGTCTTCTAGGGTCAGCTGCCCCGAAGCTACGCTCGATAATTGTGGATCATCACCGAAGGACAGTGTACTACGAACCATGCTATATCTTATTTCGAAGCCAATCACGTTCCGATGATTCTATGCGACTATCCAAATTTTCGAACAAAACCATTTCTATCGGCGCAATCTTAGCGCAACTATCCTCCGAGTAAGGTCATGCACTCCGTCGATGATTCTGCTATTCACGACGCGTCTACTCGCATTGAGTTCGAGTCTATCTTATTTCGCGGTCGACACACGAGATGCTATACGCATCGAGCAATCGTCGATGACTTATAGTCTCACCCTGATCAATCACAAAATTTACGATCAACCAAGTTCGTTCATTCTCGCATCATTACTTACAAAGTTTCGTAGCGCGAGGCACACTCTATTTTGTATTCTCACATCGCTTACGTTTCCTTACGTATCGATCTCGATACGCCGTATCCATTTCGATAACGTAAGGGTCAACTCTGAATCCGTTTCAACGTCAACTTAACTCGCATCGTATACATCCAAGTTCGCAACAAACTTTTCCATACACATCGACTCGTTCTCCGATTTGCCACATCCCACTATACTTCTATCGCGTAACTGAGTTACCGATTATCCAACATCGAACCCTCAAGTCATACGATCTCGCCCTCTAAGTTTTGCGTGTTTTCAGTCGTACTCGAATGAGTTTCGCCGCAATGTAACCAACTATTTCTTAGGCACGATTACTCGCGTCAACCAACTTTCTGACCGAAATCGCATATCGTGCGATTCGATTACAATTCACATCGCCCAACATTCTTTATCGAAATTGCAAGTCGTACGATTCGATTCGTCTCACCCAATATTTCAATCGGGATCGCAAGTCGTGTGGTTCGATTTCAACGTTTCGAGTTTCCTATCCCGTCGATCCGATTGTTGCCTCAAGGCATAATCGTTTCGCTAGTTCCCGTCATTCGACCGATACATAAATTTTCAATCGACGTATCATTCAATGTTACAAGTCCCGCCTTACCGTTCTAGCCGATCATCGAAGAACACTTACATCAACATACCGTCGTACAAATTCTCAATCGAGTCTCGGTGCTATCCCGTCCGTTGCGGACAAACCTTCCGTAATTCTCACAAAACGTCGATGCAATTTATCGCACAAGTGGTATTGCATATACCACTCGAAATCGAGCCATTCATTGCATCGGTGGTATGCCATATACCACCCGGAAATAAAGTTACTTCCGTCGCAACTTACTCTTTACGAACCGACGATCTCTTCCGACTCACGATTTCCGCAGTGATCTTGCTTGATCACAACCGTAACTCTGATTAATCAAAATCCGACGCAACTCGGCCAATACATTCATTTGCCAACATAGCTCGGCGCACAACCGAACTGATTTCGTTTCTTGATTTATAACTTTTATTTTCTTCCGTTGCAACTTGTGCAAAATTTATTTTCGATATCCGTTGTACTTCGTGTATCGATTATTTCGATACGCGTTGCACCACGTGCAATAATTTTTACTTTCAATACGCAATGCACATCGTGCAACGATTTATTTTCGATATTTATTGCACCTCGTGCATCGATTTAATCTTGATACGCATTGCACATCGTACAATATTTCCTTTCCGACATTCAAAGTCAATGCTCAAATCCGTTTCAACACATTCGATATTGACTTATCGCTTTTCATCGCAAACGCACATTCGAAATCGATATGTGAATCCGTTCGACACATTTCATATTAACTTTCATTTCTTTTTAACGCATCATTTACAATCAACGTGTGGCAATTGCTGCAGCAATATTCCACGACTATCATTGTATCGATGCAACCAATATTTCTCGTATCGTTCGTTGCAAACAACGACTATCTCAAACCACAATTCACGACGTGTTGCATCTACGGCAACAAATTCTCGAATTTATATCTCGCAACTTGTTGCACTTGCAGCAACAAACCTTTTTCGACTTTTCCAACTAACATCATGTAATTTCCAAACAACACACGGCAAAATTACATGATTTATGTTAGACTTATTGTATGGAACATCCAGTGCGGCATCGAGTAGAGTCAAGAGTGATTTCGATTGGTGGTGGGCAACTTTTAGAACTGAAATGAAGCAAGCGTCCAGAGGAAATTGAGCCTAGAGCTCTGATACCAATTTGTCATGCCCCGACCCGGAATCACCCGAATCATCGTCCTCGCAGGGGGCGTGATGCCGCACGAGCCTGGAGTTGCGCTCGTGCAAGGCAAGATGACAAGTTCTCAAATGGTTATCTTTTGATTCGATATTTAACAACGAAAGAAAACAGAGTATACGAAATAAATTCTATTTATTAATATCCGAAACGGAGATTACAAAGGCTTTCGATAGTCTAACAATACATGCCAGATTGGCTATAACACTCAGGTTCTCTCTTGTCCATAAAGGATTTTGCCGTTCCATACATCATGCCTTCTATATCTCGGCCGCATCAATCCAGCTGCGTAGTTCGAGCGTCAATGCGATAGCACGCTTCAATGCGCTTCGGCATTCCAAGCCTTAACATGTTCAAGCAACGCTTCGCCGCGAGCAATCCATTCCCTGTACCCTGCATGAAGCTGGTGGGGGATCAGTACGTTCGTCCTCGCATGTACTGAAACAAAGATCATCTTTCCAAACCGACATTTTAATATTTATGTTGAATCATGCAACTTAGCTTATGATCTTGCTATGTTCTCCTTAGGGTCAATTTCATGGCATATTCGAAAGCGTAAAGCATGTTATCATAGCAAGCATGTTATCAAATTGAATAGGCAAGCAAGCATTCTCGTGTTTGATTCGTGGTACGACTTACCAAGTCGACGCACTCGCCCTTGCACCGACGCAAGGTGAATATGCCTATCTGTATTCCCTGTCATGTTATAAGTGCCTTCTATTCGAAATCTGTCCATACAGGATATACGCATACCTTGTACTTCCAAATCCATCGTCCTTAACTATATGAAGGTCACTAGCTTTCCGAGCTAGAATGGACTTATATTTATCAAATCGAAACATAAGACGATGTTAACTCCGTACGGTTGCTAACCAACATCAGAGGCCATCGAAATAATCGCAGCAAGTTGCTTAACACATTCACCATAAGGTCGCTACCCGTCTGGTCGAAGTGGCGCCAACAATACCGAAAACGAATCCCTTCTAGGCCGAACGGTCCCAGCGCCCTGGTGCGCCGCGTTCGAGGGAATACCCATGCACGGGATTTTATATCTTTAAGTCCATTTGACCATGCAACGAATCTTATATTTCATACAACCAAGCAAGTTCGCTTATCTCTATTTCAATTGGCACGACGCCCGAATGTTTTCAACGAACGCCCGTAGGCCGCGAACATTTCGAAGGGCACCATGCCACATTATCATCTCGTATTTCTCCTGTTAACTTTCTATGTTCTTACGTTTCATTCTTCGTTTCAATGTTTCAATGGCATCATGCCTCAACTCAATGCTCGTCAACCGAACGACCCGAAGGTCCCGAACACCTTTCGAGGCATTAGGTCATATTCGACAGTTCCGTCATATTCATGCCACAACTGTATTCTTTCGCAACGAAGCCGTCTTTTATTATCTCGTGCACGAAGGCACGTTTCAATCGTATTTCCGATGTTCTATGACTTAGCATTCAATGTCCGTGGCTTGCGCGCTAGGGCGCTCGCCTATTGTCTTTCAATGTTCTAGCCGTTCTAACGCGTGCACGAAGGCACGGTATGGTTCGTGCACTAAGGCACTCGCCGAGTACAGTTATCCCATGTTATTGTGGCTTGCGCACCGAGGCGCTCGCCTTAGCGATATCCAATGTTCCGTAGCGACTTGTGCATTTGATGCACGTTTCATTTCAATTGTACTAACTTAGTGTTCGACACACGTTATGATTTATTTCCGATCGGACCACGCCCGTGGCGTCGATAGGTTAACTTTTAGCATACAATGATATATTTGACTTATCGAATGAAGGAGTAAAAAGAAGTCAATCCTCCCACCTTGAGTCGATACGCCTTTCTCATTTCGCCGAGCCGATGCGGCTCGATTTCATAACTTTGTTGCACGGCCACTCTCCTGACTTAGCCATTCGAGCACTTCGTGCTTATTGAGTTTGTACGTCCGATTTGCCTTAGCGTGCCAACGCTTCCGTCCGTCGCAAGGCGACGATTTGCTTTCGCGGACCCCTTACTGAATAAGGCAAAAGATCGACCTCTAACATTTCAGCGTAAACGTATAGCCTGCACATGAAACCAACTAAAATCATTACTTGCATCGATTTGGACTTGCGCCTTGGTCGATTCGATTTCTTAGAATCTTCTAGTCGTCTCAACGCACTTATCCTTCGAGGCACCGCGACGCTTCGCATCGATTCACTCGATGCATTCTTTGGGACAAGGCAACTCTTTGCATCGACTTAGTTCGATGCATTGCTCGGGACAACTTAACACTTTGTATCGATTCGCATCGATACGTAATCGGGTCAACGTAACTCTTCGAGTCAACGACTCAGCATAATGCACCGTACGGAGCGGGGCATTACAAAGCCCATAGCCCATCACTAAACCCTAACCCTAACCTACTATGGCCAGCCACATTGAGAACCCCACCCCTATTTATACTCTCTTCTATTTAGGGCTAGCCTCTTTTACGAAACAACAAGCTTAAGGAGGAGGAGGTATTTTCCCAACTTTAGAAATTCATAGAAATTCCATTTTATCTCCTTTTTCCCTCAAACAAGTTGCAATAGGTTCTAATCCATCTGTTCTTACTGTTTATGGAAGAATATTTCAGAGTTTGGACAATTTAGAGGAGCTAGCTAGCAAGAGGAACCACCCCCCTTTTGAAGCTTTTCATACAAATTGCACATATAGGTAGCTTCATATTCCTTCCATAGATTTTTGATTTCTTTGCATGAATAGGAAGCCCTAGGTGTCCCCTAGCCGTAGGTATTGGTTTGGTGTCGAGTGGTATCCATTTCGTGTCCGTATCGGACACGTATCAATGCATATATGTAGGTGTTTGATGAAATGCTCGAATGGATTAAACCTTTGTATTTTCTAAAACAAATTACATATTTGGGAAGCCCTTGATGTGTGTTTTCGAACCCCCACTTACTGAATACAGATTCGTGTCGTTTCTGTGTCGAAAATGGCCGTGGACACGCTGCACGCTGCCTCGCACGTATGCCCTGCTACCACGCATCTCGTGTGCACTACACACGATACTAGGACACACCAAAATTGGCATAGACATGGGGGCAGTGTCTGCGCACACTCCCCCAAAGTTTCAGTGCACCTTGATTTGTGTCGGATACGGAATCGAGGCTGCACTGGTCACACACTGCACTGATTCACGCAAAAATTTGCACTGATACGACCCTTTTTCTCCTGACATGACTCACGTGGACACGATACAGACACATGTACATGTCCCCCTAGTTTAGGCGTACACGTGTGCACGGCCACGTGTCACCACGTGGCCCGTGTCTTATACTGGACACACGTACATGCGTGTACGATACTGTCAATGCACAGTCCGTGCCTGTGTGTGTTTTGTTGTTTGGACACGTTTGTGTCCACTTGGTTGGACACAAATACTCCCATATGACATGTACACTTGGGACACGTGTCTGTTTGTCACTGTTTGGGTTTTCGAATTGTTTTGATATCCAAATTGGGTTTTTTTTTTAGTATTCTGATACCTGTCAGTTTTTTTCCAGTTTTGAATCTCATGAAATGTTGTTTTCATTTTCCAGAGTGTTCAATTCTTAGTTTTACATGGGTTTTTGATGTTCATTAGTTCATTGGACTGTATGTTTGATTGTGAGTTGTGTATCGATATGAGAATGGGGTGATAGATATTGCACTGGGCTCGAAATATGACAGATATATGTTGTTTCGATTTCCAGAACTATTAATCCATTTTAATCCTATTAAATTTTACTGTGTTCAGTTATTAGATGATCCCACATAATTGGGTGTTCATGATTAATACGATTTACTTATTAGATTAAGTTTATAACATGGATATGAGGATTAGGACATCGAGTTGGTTTCGAAATTTGCTTGACTGACACCATATAAACTTCAAGGAGCCTGTTGTTCCAAAACTGATTATGCTAAGTCCCTTTTTTTTAAAGTCCATACATGTATATTAGTCACTGATAAGTTGATACATGGTTTAGAAATTTCGAATTTAGCTTGGACTGTTATGAACTGTTGTTGGTTCTCAATTCTTGAGAACCTTATGAACTATCATTTTACAAAACCTGAGATATAACTGAGTTTGGGGTTTCATGCCTTGATTCCATTTGTTAATTGTTTAATTAATGATTAATTGCCATATTAGATCCTGGACATATTATTAGTTCATGTTAGATCGATTTTTATATTTTGATTAGGCTTTATGTCATAGAAGGAGAATATTAGACATTGCATTGGTTTTGATAATGTATTGAACTGTCTTTGGGTTTGAAATTCTTTTGAACTGTCAATTGATTTATTGATTCACTGTTTACTGAAAATTTCAAATGGCTACAATGTTAACTGCCTTATAGTGACCTGAAATCTGAGAATTGGTTTCCATTTCCTCATTGTTAATCTGAGAATTACTTGTGTGAAATCTGAGATTCATTGTTGATGTTTAGAACTCAAAATCTGAGTTGTTGGATGTTAAAAACCTGAGATTTAAAGAAGGGACTGAACATAATAAGTTGTTAACTGTAAAAAAACTGATTTGGGGGTTTTGTTTTGGACTGGTTGAGTGTTGGCTGAACTGGAATTGATTTCCATCCTTTTCTTCACTAATTTTAATCTTTCCTACATGTTACACTAGCACACACACTTGATTCCTACACTCTCATGTACAATCTCTCACTTCACTGTTGAATTTCCTACACACAAACACTCTCACACACTTTTCCTCTTCCCTCACAGTCCCCTCACCTACTCTCACATTCACATTCACACACACACACACACACACAGTTTTATCCACTCACTTCTATATATCCTACTTCCTATTGTACATGTATGTATGTATGAAATATATATACATATATGTAATGTGTATCTATATATATAATAGGTATGTGTGATATAAATGTGTCTATATAGACTTTTGCAAGGATGCATAGATTATATTATAGTATATGCATGTCCCATATATATACAGCTTGTGTATGTACTAAATATATGTAGTATACATACATGTGTATGTTCTAGATTTTATATATATATATATATATATATTATATATATATATATATATATATATATATAAGGATATTGTTTAGATATAGAATTGACATGGTAATTGTGTTAGGGGATGGCCTATAGGCATGTTATAGCCTATGGCCTGTATGTGAGTCTGTTTGACTAAGGAGCCTAGATTGGGCTTGTACAGCTTGTTAGACCTAGAATAGACTTGCTAGACTAGTGTAGACTTGTTTGACCTAGTTTGACCATAGTTGACCTAGTTTGACAATAGTTGACCTAGTTTGACTTCTAGGGGTTGACCAGAGTTGACCAAGAGTTGACTTGGGCCTAGTTTGACCTAAATTCATGTAGAATGCATTGTAGTGTTTTATTTTACCATTCTGGACTTGTTATGACTTGTGATTTTCTGATAGGAGCCAGACACCACTCCTTGGACAATACTTTTCAGTTGGACACTCATATACCAGGCGAGTACATTCTCTGATCATTTCATATCCTGTTTAGAATTATTTTCCTACTTTAAATTACTTTACTTGATACTGTCACGTTGGTCACAACGGATTAGTATTATATGGATCTTTCATGAGATGTTATCCCCCTCGGGAGCATCGGATACTGCATGTTTTGTGCGTTTCACGAATCATTACGTATCTCTATGCTTCCTCTGATTCACGAATCGTTTGTGACACATGTACTCTCATGTTCACAGAGCCATCATGAATCACCTTCACGTATCACTCATTTTATGAGCCATGTGAAGTTTCACGAATCTTAACATAACTTGAACAGATCTTTGTGTACTGATTGGGGATGGGGGAGTAGAAATAGACATGTGAATATTATCCAAGTAGCTGTAGTCATGAATCACTCTCTTAGCTGTAGTCATGAATCTTCTATGCCATTAACATGTTTATATTTTATTCTGACTCACTAGTCACTATTAGCTCTCTATGTATAGTAGATATTTCTATTACAGTTCTCTCTCTGTTTACTACTGTTTTTCTTCAGTTCATGTATCTTACTTTACTGCATGATTATATTTTCTAACCTGCTATGATCTGTTGAGATGTACTGTACTCACTCCTGTCCTGACTGGACCTGTTAAAAATATTACAGAGGATGAGGAGGAGGCCCTATGTACCACCTATTACGGAGCAGGCTTAGACGACACCTGCGACCTAGTTCCTCTGGAGGACCCAGCTGCAGTACAGGATGCTACTCCCATAGTCTAGGCTAGATAGCTAGGCTTTAGCTTTTCTTTCAGCATTGTTATTTGAATTTCAGTGTTGTTCTGAGATGTAGTTTATATTTAGAGGCTCGTATTGAGCTGGATGTTCTTGAGTTGTAATCTTAGACACTTAGATTTTCTCTCTCATTTGTATTACATTGTGGTTTGATCTCTCTATCTACCTTTATTCTGTATCTGCCTTAGATGTGATTGAGACTGTTCTGTTATGTCACCTCCATTGGAGCGTATATACTGTACAGGTACCTTTATATTGTTAGATGATTGACCTAGGACAGCGTTGTACCGCCGACACTGCGGCGTAGGCCGGGCGTTGTTACGTTCTCGTACCCTCACAGTGGGTGCGGGTCGTGACAGTCCTAACCCTAGCATAGCAAGCCTAAACTCGGATTACAGGCTACGGTTGATTGGATGGTAACTAAATTGTAATTAGCTCATTTGTTAATTAGTAGTAATTTATAATTAACTAATAAATAAATTGCTGATTTCTTTTATAGCCAGTGATTAACTAATAAATACTTACTAAATAAATTGCAGACTAAACTAAATGAACCAATGGCTAGCAGTTAGCGTTAGTGTTAGTTTTTCTAATAGTTTTCCCTAATCCTCTTACATGTACATTTTAGGATTTTTCTCCCACTCCTCTATAAATAGACACACATTCCAAGACTTTACAACCAAAAATATTTCACAACCTAAAATTCTAACAGCGCCATCTTCTTCTGTGCTCTTCCCGACCTCCTCGACAACTGCACACACCAGACAGCTACATCACCACCACCACGGCAATCACCACCACCGACAGTTACATCACTACCACCACGACAATACACCACCACCACCAGAATACACCACGTGACAACCATTCCACTGCTACCACCATTATCATCGCCGATCCCAGTTCAGCAGCCCCACCATACTCATCACCACTGCCACCACCATTGCCCCCACCACAAGCCATTCCGGCCGTTTCCCCCAAAAAAACCACAACCACCGCCATCGACACCAAACCACCAGAGAGAGAAAACAATAGAAGGTAAAGATGACCTCACCGTCTGACGACCGCGTCCCCGACCTCCACCGCGTCTCGACCGGTGATGTCGACTTTCGACCAGACCTCCCCCAGTGCTCCTCCGCTTTGCGGCGCGACCAGCGCCGTTGTCCGGTGCCGACCCCAGCGCCCCTTCAGCCGAGCGCCACCCCTCCTAGAGAAACTACCCTTCGAATCCACTGTGAGATTTTCCCCTCTCGATCCGTCCTTCTCTTCCTCTCTTATTTTTTGAGGAAATGGGAAAGAGAGAGTGTTGAGCATTTCCTCCTCCCATCATTTTTATATGTAATATGGATTGAGTTGAGCCATTGACCCATTGACCCCCTCCCTTTTTGGATTTCGGGTTTAGCAGTAGCTTGTCTAACTTTATTAATGTAATGAAATATTTTATAAATAATAGAATTCAGATTTGAAATATGCAGTTGACTGACCCCTTCAAAATTGAGTCTTCTGACTCATTCACCCCTCTTCCTAATGTTTTTTATATATAATTATTGACAATGGGATTAGCCTTAATGAATTAGCTTTTATTATTTTATAGATTAAATTATAGTAGTGAGTATGGTTTAAATAGTCTTCATTGGTAATTATTTACAGTAATAGAGTTGGGAGACATCAGGAAAATTCTACTATTAAGAAAATTCCTCTCTCTAATTTATTTGTCCTTAAAACTAAATATTGTTATTAATTTCTAAATCTTTGCTATTATGGTTGTTAAAAAATAATAGAAGGGATTATGACTCTGATTTTGGGCTTAAGCTATACAATATTAATTTTAATATTTAAGTTTTTAAACCCATTTTTGTAAAATTTATAAATGTTAATAAAGCTTTTTCTAGTATACATGTTATCTACAAAATCATATTTATATACATATTGATTTAACAAATAAATAGTTTATTAATTATTACTATTCTAAATATAATAAATATACTTGCATATTACTTTTATTTAAATAATATTTCTTCGCCAAATTGTATTTGACAAATTGGGAATTTTAGTATAATGTAATGATTCCTATTTTTCTGTATATATGTATCTAAAATGTTATAACATTTTCAATAAATAATTATACGTATTAGTGATGCCTTTCCTTTTAAATCATAATCGTGACTAATATAGTCTTTCCTTTATTGATTCGATTATCGTGCCAAACTCTAACTTAAGGCTTCTATATACCAAACTAGGCTATTTGAACTATTCTGGACTCAATGGAACCACCGTGATGTTTGAGTCCATCTTGTGGAGCATAGCATTGTACCTATCCTGTGTTGACACGTTGTGTCATGCACGTCGACTCCAACCAAATCGAGATGAGTATTCTCTGATTGTTTTCGTTCATGATAGTATGTATATTGCTTGCTCTAGACTACTTTACCTGATGTTGACACATTGTTAACACAGATTGGTACTATATGGATCTTGTCATGAGATATTATCCCCTTACCGGGTGCATCGGGTATTTCATGTTCATGTACTTTATCATGCATCACGTACTCCTTGTACTCTTATTCTTCATGTATACTGATGTGCTCTCATGTACTCTCATGTTTACATGTGCTTCATATTCAAACTAACAATCATGTACGTAACGTAACTTGATCGGATCCTTGTGCATTGATTGGGGTAAGGGAGTAGAAGTGGATATGTGATTAAATCATAATAGTGTATCATGTACATGTCGATTATCCCTTCACGTATAATCGAGTTACCGTAGAATAATCATGTACAACCTAAACTGATCACATAACTGTCTTGTGCTCTAAATCACTTATATTATTATAGTTTACCATGTACACTATTATTCATGTACTCAGTCTCCTATGGCTTCATGATGCTAGTTCTTTATTTTCTTGTATTTCCTTACAGCATGTCATGTACTTTATTCTATTGCTAGCTCTATATTCCTACCATGCATGGAACTGCTTTAGAGTTATGTACTTCGCTCCAATCCTGACTGGATATATTAAAAAATTTAGGAAATTATTATGCCCACATTATTGGACTACAGGATGATGCTAGCTGAGACGAATCTCGATATTCTTTCACCGTGAGTTGTCTTCCGGGAGTTCTAGGCCTTGTAGTTTGATTTGTTTCGTTATTGTATTTACCTCTGGCACATTCTGGTCTTGTATATTCATTTGTAGACTTTAGTTGCTTCTGAGTTATTGATATCTTTTTATACATATTCCCTAGTTGTTTGTGTTGTGATTGGAGTACATTGTGATTTTGGATCATTTAGATATTATTGTCACGACCCGCACCCGCTGTAAGGGCACGTGTGCGTAACAACGCCCAGCCTACACCGTAAAAATGGCGTGGAACGCTGTAGGTTTACTACTCTAACAACAGTTTATATAATATCAAAAACCTGTCGAGAATATGGTCAACTCCGAACGGAGGACAAGTAATGATAATATATGAGTACTCAATCACAACTCTAAGATGATAAAGTAAATACTGAAAGATAAAGACAACACGACAAGAAATATAACCTGTCAAGTCTAAACACAAAGAATATACAAGTCCAAGTCCAAAGTCTCTAATACAAGCCAAAATAAAACTGTCCCAAGAGTAACTGGAGACAAGGTCTAGTACAAAAACCTACTCTATCTACAGGGTAGGCGGTATTTCGCCCTGCGGTACTGCACCCTGCTGATCTAGGGTATCTGTCTCTAAACCTACTACGTCCGGTGGGCCGTAGTAAATGCAATAATAGTCCTCCTCTGCATCTGTAAACATTTTCAACATATTCGGTCAGGATGGAACGAGTACATATATCTCATAACAGATCTCAAGATAGAATAAAAGCCATAAGACTGTAAATAGAGCATATACAATAAAATCATGGAGTGTACATATATGTATCATGGCATGGTAAGCTAGAGCTAGAGCTAGAACAGGAAAGTAGAACTGATCATGGTATGTACACAAATCAGGGTAAGCCATCTATCCAATGTGTGAGTAGTAGTTTCAACTTGTGATCGGCTTGGGCACCTGTAGAGAACTGGCCTGGCTAGTCATAAGTTGGTATATGACTAACATTGTTCGGGAATACGGGATGGATCTGATCACAGCATACGCTACTACTCCCCCACCCCCAACTGGTAGAATGGATCCAAACATGACACATCACAGCACGGGATTCTATGAAAAGGGAGCAAGTCTTCTCTAGAATTAATGACCACATATTGCGCAAGAGCTACAAGGGAGCTTGTACAATACATCCCAAGCTAATAAGGAGCAACATCTCTCGAGATCCAGGAATACCAATCCGTGAGAACCATGTGTCAGGAATGAGCATATCTACACTAAGTACATGAATCATAACAGTTATCATAAATTGGAAAAAAGTTATCAGAGAATGTACTCGCATGTGATATGATATAATATGTCAACTGGATCAATGCAGCGCCTCGAGGACTTATAGATAACAAGACGTATCAATACTATGTTTAGGAAGTAAAGTCAAATCAAATTAAATCATATTAAGTCATTCTAGGTCAGACAAGTCTAGTTAGGTCAACCTTCATAGGAGAACATTGGAAGTCAACCCAAATCAAACTAGGTCAAAGTTGACTTACAGTTGACTTTTAGTCAACGGGTCAGCTCTGGTCAACTCTAGGTCAACCCTCTCTAATTTGATTTTCTATTCCATTCTCCTTCTCCTTCTCTTTTTCTTATTTCCTTATTCTCCGTCTCCTTCTCCTTATTCTCCGTCTTATTCTTCTTCTTATTCTTCTTCTCCTTATTCTCCGTCTCCTTCTCCTTATTCTCCGTCTCCTTCTCCTTATTCTCCGTTTTATTCTTCTTATCTCTTCCCTCCCTTATTCTTCGTCTTATTCTTCTTCTTATTCTTCTTCTCCTTATTCTTTCATTCTCTCCTCTAAAATCACACACACACATCCATATCTATATATATATATATATATATATATATATATATATATATATATATATATATATAAACTCACAGACACACATACCCATCTACATATATATAAATACATACACACACCCACACATATAGATATATATATATATATATATATAGACACACACACTCAAACACACTCTCACACACTCTCTCACTACACATACGCACAATACATACACACACACACACACGCACACACGCACACACACACACACACACACACACACACACACACACACACACACACACACACATATATATATAATATATATATATATATATAATATATATATATATATATATATATATATATATATCCTCTCTAAAAAGGAAAACCCCTAATTTCTTAAACTAGGTTTTAGGAAAAACTATAAAAGCTATGGTCAAAATGTGGAGAATGACCTCCTCTACATTTATTGTAAGGAATAAATAATAAAGAGGGAATTTATGAGGGTTAATGAGCATACCTAGAATTGGTTTCCTTGAGAGAGAAGAAGCTTCAAAAGAAAAATGAAATGAAGAGAGAGAGAGAGTTTACTTTCGAGTGAAGTAAAGGGAGGGGGTTTGCCTATACATGGCCGGCCATGGGGGTCTTAATGGGTTTGGGTGGAGACCCATTAGGCCTCCAAACCCATTAGACTTGGTTTGGTTTGATTTGGATTGGTTTGGTTTGGTTCAACTTCTAAATGACTAATTAAGCCATGGAAGTATTGGTTTATGGTTTCTAGCCTAGTTAGGATGGCATGTGGGCCAAGCCCAGCTAGTATGTGGGTCCCACTAGTGTCCAGGCTACCCGGGTCACCAACTTAAGTCCAAATTGGATAAAATTCAAACTAAATCAAACAATCCCTAAAATCCTATAAAATCCTATAAAATCCAATAAAATTCCCAAAAATTAAAACTTGGAAAATGACGAAAATACCTCTAATTCGAAAACTGGGGTGACAAATCTACCCTCCTTAAAAAAATTTCATCCTCGAAATTGAATGATGAACAGCACACAAGCAACATGAATAAACAAGGAAGGAAAGAAAGAATTTTACCTCAAGGCTCGAAGAGATATGGGAATCGCTCCCGCATGTCGTCCTCTCTCTCCAGGTAGACTCACCTGGAGAGTGTACCTCCATGCACATGAACCATGGAATGACCTGGTGCCGGAGCACATTCTCTCTTCGGTCCAAGATCTTAACCGACTTATCTGGATAGCTGAGTGTCGGTCCCACTACGATCTCGGAGTGGTCCAAGACGTGGCTGGGATCTGCCACGTACCGTCTCAGCTGCGACACGGAATACGTTGTGCACTCCCTCTAGTACGGGCGGTAACTCTAGTCGGTAAGCCACTGCACCGACCCTGCCCAAGATACGGAAAGGTCCGATGTATCGTGGACTAAGCTTTCCGTCGCCACCAAAACGAATCGTGCCACGCGTCGGAGAAATCTGTAGAAACACAAGATCATCAACCTAGAACAGAACACAAGGCTTAGAGCTTGATCTAAAACAATCATAATTAGACTCAAATACTAGAAAAATCTAACTATACCTCAAACTCCAACGGCCTCCGTGGCTATCGGCCCAATGTCTGGCCTATCCTGCCCACCCTAAGTCTATCTCTGATAACCCTGACCTTCTTCGCAGCATCCACTACCATCTCAGGGCCAAGCAAAACCCTCTCGTCGACATCATCCCAAGACAAGGGAGTACGACACCTCCGTCCGTATAGAGCCTCGAAAGGTGACATCTCTATACTGGCTTGGTAGCTGTTGTTGTAAGCAAACAAGTGAAGGTGGTCCTCCCAAGATCCCCCGAAGTCCAAGACACAGGTATGAAGCATATCCTCGAGGGTCTGAATCGTCCTCTCCGAATGCCCGTCTGTCTGGGGGTGGTATGCGGTACTGAACTTGAGCGATGTGCCCAAGCTAACTGCAAACTCCTCCAGAATGGGAAGTGATCGCTGTCCCGATCTGAGACTATACTCACTGGAACCCCGTACAATCGGACTATCCGTCGTACGACATCTCGGCCACCTCTCCGCAGACAAACCCACCTTGAAGGCAAAAAGTGGACCAATTTGGTCAATCGATCAACAATGACCCAAATCGCATCCTTCCCTCCTGAGAGCGCGAAAGCCCGGATACAAGTCTATAGTGATATGCTCCCACTTCCACTCAGGAATGGGTAGTGGCTGGAGCAATCCACGGGTCTCTGCCTCCCACTTTCACCTGCTGGCACACCAAGCATCTAGAAACAACTGAGCCACCACGCGTTTCATGCCATACCACCAAACATGATGGTCTCAAGTCTCTACATCTTGTTGGCCCCAGGATGCATAGAGTATGGAGAACGATGTGCCTCCTGAAGAACCTCCTTTCGAAGTCCTCCACTCGGCACGCACAATCTGGTACCATGTCTCAACGACCCATCTCCCACTATAGAGACTCATCCAACAGTCCTGCCCGAACCTGCTCCCTGATGACCCTCAGAGCTCATCCTCAAACTGAGCTGCCCTAACTCTGTCCATTAGCTCTAACTGCACCTGGAGACCCCACATCTGCTCTTCGAACATAGGAACTATCACCTCTATGCCCAAGCTCTCCAGATCTGCCAGAAGGTGACGATCCTTCGTCAAACACATAGCCACGGGATACCTGCTCAAAGCATCCGCAACCACGTTGGCCTTTCCCCGATGGTACTATAAGGATATATCAAAATCCTTCATCAGCTCTAACCATCGCCTCTGCCCAATCATTCAGGTCCTTCTGGATAAACACGTACTTCAAGCTCTTGTGATCTGTATAGATCTCAACTCGCTCTCCGTACAGATAGTATTTCCACAGCTTTAAAGCAAATGACCGCTGCCAGCTCCAGATCGTGGGTAGGGAAGTTCCTCTCATGAGGACGTAACTGCCTAGATGTATAGGCAATCACCTTCCCGTGCTGCTGAAGTACCAACCCAAACCCCGTCCTGAAGCGTCATTGTAGATCGTATAACCACCAGATCCAGATGGCAGCATCAAGATAGGAGCTGTAGTCAACCTCGTCTTCAGCTCCTCAAAGGTGGCCTGGCACTCCTCGGACCAAACAAATTCCTCGTCCTTCCTGGTAAGTCGGGTCATCGGCTGGACAATCCTGGAAAAGTCCTGCACGAACCTCCGATAATAACCTGCCAGACCCAAAAACTCCGAACCTCTACTACTGAGCTCGGCGTAGACCAGGACTCTAATACAGAAATCTTCTTCGGATCCACTGAAATCCCCTTGCCAGAGACAACATGGCCTAGGAACTCCACGCGATCCAAGAAGAACTCGCACTTTGACAGCTTCCCATACAGCTGCTCCCGCCTGAGAGTCTCCAGCACAATCCTCATGTGCTCCTCTGGCGTCTTCGAATATGAGAATGTCATCGATGAAGACCACCACAAACTTGTCAAGGTACTGATGGAATACCTTGTTCATCAAGTTCATGAATACCGTCGGGGCGTTGGTCAACCCAAACGTGACGGTATACTCATACTGGCCATAACGAGTCTGAAATGCAGTCTTCGGAATGTCATCCCGCTTCACCTTCAGCTGATGGTACCCGGTACACAAGTCGATCTTCGAGAACACCCGCGCCGCTCAACTGGTCGAACAAGTCATCAATTATTGGCAAAGGATACTTGTTCTTAATTGTAAGGTTGTTGAGCGCCCTGTAATCAATGTACATACGTACCGTACCATCCTTCTTCGGAACGAAAAGAACTGGCGCGCCCCAAGGTGAAGAACTAGATCGAATAAAGGCATTGTTCTCCAGCTCGTCGACCTGTTTCTTCATCTCCGCTAACTCACTGTTGTTGATTCTATAGACGTGCTGTGAGATAGGCTCAGCGCCCGCACTAGGTCTATAGAAAACTCAACATCACGATCTGGCGGCATCCCCGGACAACTCCTCGGAAAAGACATCCAAGAACTCAGCAATAAGTGGATGTGGCAACACCGGCCCCGCCAACAACGCTCCGCAAATCTATCTCCTGGCTCCGCTGCACCTCTGGTGAACTCAAACTCCTGCTCTCCCGGCAGCCTGAACAGAATCCTGCCCCCTCTACAGTCTATGCTACCATGGTGCATGCTCAACCAGCCCATATCGAGTACCACATCGTAACTCGGAAGTGGCATTACGAGAAAACATGCACTCAGCTCCCGGCATCTCAAAGAAACTCTCTGCCCCTTGCAAACATTATTAACCAGTGATGCCATTCCTAGTCATAATCTTGCAGGTCCTACCAAGGTACTCAGTAATGATATTGTGCCTAAGAGCAAAAGAAACAACAAAACTGTGCGTAGCACCAGAATCAAATAAGGATAAAGCTGGAAAAGAATCGAGCATAACAGAACTTGCGACAACATCTGCAATAGGCTCCATCTCCTCGGCTGTAAGAGCGAAGGCTCTACCCTGAACACCCCTCTGCTGGCAGTGCTGGATAAACTGCTGCTGCTGGGTCGGAAGTGGACCTCGCTGCTGAACTACAGGCCACTAGCTGGTGCCCTCGGAACAGGTGCCCCTGAGCTGCTCCAGCGATACGGGGGTTCTTAGGACACTCCTGCATCTGATGCCCAGCGCACCGCAAATGAGACACAACCCAGCCTCCTCCTGTAGAACTCAAAGAGATGACCGGGCTTCTTGCAGTAGTGGCACGGAGGATCATCCTGTCCCTGACGCTGCTGAACCCTCTGGACAGGTACCCTGGCCTGCACCCTGCTGCTGATGCTGGAACGGCTGATGCTGAAGCTGAGGGCGCTTACAGCCCCCGCGCTGCTACTGGCCCCCGAAAATAACTCACTCCCTCTTTGGCTTCAAGCCCCACTCTCTCTCCACCTTCCGAGCCTCCGCATAGACCTCTGCATATTCGCATAGAAGAAGGATCAGGATCTTGATATCCCATGTCAATCCCTCCCGGAAGTGCTCTGCTCGGATCACTGGTCGCTCACCATGTACTCGGCGTATCGGCTCAGCCGGCCGAACTCTGCCGCATACTCCCCAGTCATACTCCCTGCTGCAGGTTTCTGAAACTGCCGTACTAGGCCGATCTTGTCTGTGGGGAAAAAAACTTCTCTCTGAACGGGGCCCGAAACTCAGCCCAAGTGTGGCCCTCTCCTGCAAGAGCCGGCTCTTTTCGGAACCATGTCCGGGCACATCTAATAACTGCAAGCCAACCGCCTCGACCTGTAGCTTCCCTTCCCGAAAATCTTGAATTATTATTTTTTATTTTTTTATTTGATTTAAATGGTAATTTTAGAATTTTATAAATAATTATTTAGTTAATTATTACGATAGATGATTTTTAATCATGATTAAATTTGGAGTACAAGGCGACTAGAATTATGGTACGGACAGTGCAGTGGCGTGCTTTGACTAGTGTATTAGCCATGTCAAGGAAGGCCAAGCCCTAGTGATGCCCTAACTAGAAAACCAGGCTAAGTTATGACATGACCGTTATAAATAGTTTAATTATTTATATTTAATATTATTTGACCTCAGAAACCCGTTATACCATTTTATCCGGACTGGACCCGAACTGAGCCCAAGCCCATGTAGTCATGCGGTACCTCCAGTGACATTCGTGTTGATGCATTTTGGTATGATTGTGTGTCGTATTCCATTCTAGTGATCTAATGAGTATTCCAAAATTCTTATTTAAATATTATAAATTTGTTATTAGTTGGTATTCAATAATATTTGTATAAAATAGGCCTCGTACATTTTCTGGGATTATTAGAGGTGTAGAATGGTATATACATCATCTTTGGTTTATTAATTTTGTTATTATTATTATTACTATTATATTATTTTATTGGGTCGTTTTAATATTATTATTTTATTGATTATAATTAATAGTTATATTTAATTGTTATATTAAATTTGTTGTCATGTGATTTATAATTTTACATAATTATTATTAAATATTGCGTATTGTGTATGTGTACGTATATAATAAAATATAGCATAGGTGTATGTATGAAGTATGTATATATCGTGTATATAAATAATTTATTTGGAAATATTTTGTATTAATGTTAAATATCTTATTAAATATGGTTCTCATACACAAAGTATATTGTGTATTTATAAATATATATTGTGTATTGTGTAAATTATGATTTGTGTATATATAATATGAAGAATATAGGACGTATAGAGATTTGTGTAATAATTATTATATATACGCGTTGTATATAATATATACTATGAAGGTATTTGTGTGTATTCATGTATTTTATATATAACAAGATATTATATATTTACGTATATATATTATATATATATATATATATATATTATATATATAATATATATATTATATATATATATATATATATATATTATATATATATATATATTATAATATATATATATATGCATATAGGAGTATGGATATATGTATAAAAAGTATTTTATATCGTATACGTATATATATATATATATATATATATATATAATATTATATCTATATATATATATATATATCTAGATATATATATATATATATTATATCTATATATATATATTAAGCATACGTGTGTGTATATAGATATATACATATAGAATAATATATGTATTAATATAGGAGAGGCCCAAGCCCAGCCCGGGCCCGACCAGGCCGGCCCAATTCAATGTTTCCCCGGCCTACTTCCCAACCCAGCCCAATACAACCGACCCAAGA
>JANAVB010030941.1:0-23388 GCA_029216955.1 Iris pallida
TCTGGAATTTATAAACCCACATAGATATTTATTAAACATCAGCAAACACATGTATCCTGAAAATGAGTTCTGTTTTCCTATTTTTATAAAATGCCAAAAGTACTTATTAAATGTTGAAAAAATTATATTAAATTAGCTAAATTAACATAGTATTTAAATGCAATTTTTCCCATATTTTTACAGCAATTAAAATATATATAAAAATTCAAAAACAGCAAGTAACAATTTCTGGAAAATAATTAATTACAAATTAAGGATGATACATAAGCAAAATCTACAGATGTTGTCGGATGATAAAATAAATATCACCAACATGTCCAGAATGGTCAAATTAGCTAGGTTAGCCTACCCAAAAGTCCAATTTAGACACATGAGCAAAATAGTAATTTTGGGTCAAAATGATGTCCGCCGTTGGACACACTTTGCACCGAAAAACGTGTCAGAATAGAAGTCTACAAAACCTAGCAAATTATATGTCCACAAATCCAGAATGATGATACGAACCCAACGGTATATCCGAAATAGAATTCCGATGTCCCGATCATGAAATGACACGTTGACGCGGACATTTGGAATCCGATTTACATCGAAATACGTGCCAGAGAAAATATCTTCAAAACTCAGAAAATTATATGTAAACGAGTCCAGAATGACGATACGAACTCAACGGTATATCCGGAACTGAATTCCGATGAGCCGATCTCAAAGTGACCTGTTGACTCAGAATGTGGGACCCGCTTTGTACTGAAATGCGTGCCAGGGCCCACGTTCTTCAAATCAAGCAAACTTCATATGAAAACATGCCAGAACGACGCCACGAGTCTACTGGTGGTGTCAAAAATTGAATCCGGAGTCCCGAGTTCAAAAATGAAATTTAACAAGTGCAAATTAAAGAATTCGGACGGCCAACTTTGGCGTCGAATTCGACCAACCAAACGTGTTCACAATGAAACAAAACTTAAGGTGCAGGAAGAGGGTTATACCAGTTACGCACGGGAACTGGTAGCACATCAACCGGAGCTACGACGGCAGAGTTACGAGCTGACGAAGTCGGCTCCACAAAACTGTCCAAAAATAGTTCAATTTATAGTGTCAACTTGGTGGCCAGTTTTGATGTATCAAACGAAGTAATTAACGGACGAAACGTGAGGGGAGTGAAGATGGATATACCGAGATTGTGACGGAGCAAAGAGTTCGCTGATCCAACGGTCGAATCTCTCAAAAAATGTGCGCGAAGTTGCTCCGATGGAATACCATTTCTGAGTTCAAAACTCGCGCGTCACGACCGGATTTCGTGCAAAACGCACGAATAGCCTACGTGGCACGTCGGAAAAGGTGGTACGCATCCGGGGGGGTCGCCGGAGGCTCGTCTGGCTAAGGAGGGCCAGCCACGGCGGCGTGCGGCCAACGATAGCCGGTACGCGCAGCCGTGCTGCGCACGCTGCTGCCTGCTGCTGCTGTGCGCTGTTGGGCTCGGGTGCGGCGCGTGGTGGTCATACGGGGGTAGTGGTTCGTGTGGTGGTGGTGAAGGTGGTTAGTGGTGGTGGTGATGATGGTTAGTGGTGGTGGTTGTTTGTAGATGATGGTGGTGAAGATGGTGTTGGTGAGGGTGGTGAAGATGTGTTGATGGTGATGATGATGTAGATGATGAAGAAGATGGGGGTGGTGTCGACAGTGGTGTTCGGCATGGGGGTGGGATGGTGTGAGAGAGAGAGAGTTGTCATATATGTTTATGTGTGGGTGTGGGTAATATAATATAGAAAGAGTGAGAGAGAGTGTTAGAATAGAGAGAGATATTATTGAAGAGGGAGAGAGATAGGTCGGCCGAATGGGGGGGGGTGTGCTGTAATGAGAGAGGGGGTGAGGTGTGTTTGTGAATAATAGGAGAGAGAGAGAGAGAGAGAGAGAGAGAGAGAGAGAGAGAGGGAGTTATATATATATATATATATATATATATATATAAATATATATATATATATATATAGGATATTTGTAAAGTAGAGAGAGGAAGAGATATTTTCAAAATAAAAAAATAGAAAAATTATGTGGGGTGTTTGGGTAGTCATGGGAGGGCAACATGGAGCTTGGGTTCGGGTTCGGTCGAGCCGGGTCGGATCAAAATCGGACGGAGTGAAATAATTGAATTTAAATGGGTATTTATAATTAGGGGTAAATAAGTAACATCTGGGGACTCAAATAAATGGGACACAAGTATCATGTGGGTAGTAGGCTTCATGTGGGTCATGTCCATACTTCGGTCGACTATGTTGGATCGATGTCGGGTCCCGAAATTAAATTGGAAATTAAATCAGATTTTACGGTAGATAATAAATTAGCCTAAATTGACCCGAAAGTTGTGCGAAGAAAATGAAGCACAAAATGGAGTGTCTGAGTGGGACACGAAGGTCATGGTTGAAGAGCGTCTCGAGTAGATGATTTATGAGAAGTTGGTTCTAAGGAAATGACTGGTCTTGTGCTCCTAAATTAAAAGTCACGGTAACATACAAACGATGATTAAAGATAAAAGTGAGAATAATTATTCAACGATTAATTGGTCTAAGTTGACCCAAAGTTGCCCGATACAAAAAGAGCACAAGGGAACGAGTTTAAGTGGGACATGATATATCAAAATGAAGATAATCTTGTCTACTACAAAACTCATAAAGATAGTTTACCGAGATTAGCATCCCTGACGCTCCAGAAGTCAAAGCACGGAAAGGAACATTAATGATCACAAACAATTAAATAATAAAATATTTATCGAAAATAATTCATTCAGAAAATTTAAAATAAACCCTAAAATTTTGGGGGCTTACATCCTACCCACCTTATAAGAATTTCGTCTTCAAAATTAAAAATCATCCAATAGGTTAAGCTATAACATGTAGCTGCTCTGGCTACGATACTCAATCTGCTACTCTTGTGATCATCTCTTCTGTTTCTCTTTACAATCTTTTTGGTTTATGTTCAACAAGGTCCTTCTATCATAAACTACGTCATACATCCTTTAAAATCTTCCATACTAACATGGAACCTTTATGTATACCCTAAAATATATAGGTCATTCTCTGGGTATGTTTATAAGCCTACAATGCTTGATCATCAACCATATTTCCAACCTCAATTGTAAGTACTTGGTTTCCTTATCATATCCCAAGTATCCTTATTTTATCAATCCATAGGCCCTTTGCATTATTTGTCGTCAATCGTTTCCTACAGCTTCTTCTTGAAATCATACGTTCAATACTTATACTTGGCGTAGAGCCTTCTTCTTTTTTACTTAATAACTCTCCCGAATATAAATCCTCGATTTCAAAACTCCCGATTTATTAATTACCAATGTACATATGTCTTTGTCTTGTTCCTTGTCTTTTTAACTGATATCTTCCTTATCTCGTACACAATATTATATCCCATTCTAACTTATTCTATATCATTCCACATATCGATCTACCCCCTAATTACATATAATTAGCTATAGGTAACTAACCAAAATTCTACAAATGCTAAATCCTCAATTTGTAAATACAGGATTCGGATCCTCAATCCGTAGTCACAGCAATAATACCATCTCATTTCTCCATCTTAGAATCCTATCATCAATTTATACTATCAATACAATCGTTCTTAATGGTTTCCAAGTCTACTACAGTCAGTCACTTATACTCGTCCTATAAGCTTAATCTAACCAATCCCTAGGAAAAGTATTTATCACAATCACACAATATATTTATAGTTATACTACAGAATCAGTTAACGAGGTTTGGCTATTTCGGTAATCTATCAAATAGAAGGTAACAAGGCCTAAGATTGGGTCAAGCAATCCATGATAGTGTCCAAACAAGTTAAAGGTCAAGTAAGACGGAAAAGTTTATTAGAATATCTCCAAGAATGGTACGAAGACAATGAGATGAATAACGAGAAGAATTACCCAAGAGGTTAACGAAGAAGAGTTTAGTCAAGTCATCGGAAAGATGGAACACAAAAATAATTATGTCCAAAAAAGATAACATGAAAGCAATCCTATTGGAGAGTCCTAGAGAACCTGTAATCCTAGTTGTAGATGTAGATAGGACAGAGTTAATCAAGACGGAAAAGAATGATAATAAGAATTTATTCCTGCATATTCGGTCATAACGAAGTGAACCAAGTTGAGGTATGATCTGATAACCATACATGTCTTCCTGAAATCATGTTGCCAGAATTTTTGCCACACCAGTAAGCTTAGATGCAACAAACGATAGAGTCAAAACTAAGGTATACATCTTCTAATCATGTTATCTAGAATCCTCGCCACGCCAACCGGTATGGCTGTGAGAAAATCTAAATTCCATAACTAAGATAAGTATACCCAAAATCAGGCCTTATGTTTTTGTTATACCAGCTAATTTGGCTGCAATAAATTCTAAACTCCATAAATAAAGCAGACATTTACCTTATCAGGATATATCACAATTTAATCCACAAAATTTATCACGATGCAAGACCAAAGTCAACAACAAAAAACAGAAATCAATTTTCAACAACGAATTAAGGAAGAACAAATAGAAATAAGCGAAAACAGATTTTGATGTAAGATTAGAGTGAGATCCTCAGGGGTCATCCCAAGGGTACTATCCTGGTCAAAATTGTAATCCACTGAATTTCAAGCAAGATACTAAATATAGTAAACGGTCCTATGTTGTGATGAGTTTTTCCATGTTGTAATCCTAGAAATCCTCTAGGTGTTCTAAATGTTGTCCCTAGTGTTATCTTGTTATCTTAAGATCCTAGTTGCAGGCATGCTTGGTATAACGTAACCAAACAACTTTAGTCTTGACCTGCATGGGCCGCCACTAAAAACATGTCACGACCCGATACCCAAATTGTTGGGCCGGACCGAGCCATGTCCAGCCTACGCTTGGTTAAAGCGTAGTAATCTGTTCTAAGAATAGGCAATAAAGGAACTAAGCTGCTAACAGTTCTACTATCACATTTAATAGGTACACCACAACACAACATCTATAAGCGAAAGTAAACAAGTACAACTTAATAATACACTTCCAAAGTATCTAACTGGAGATAAAGTCCAGTAACTACAAGCTATAGTCTAAACAGTTCAATAACTAAGCTAAAAATAATCTAAGCAAGACTACCAAGCGAGGTTCCCTGCGGGGACTTCCTCGTGAGCAAAAGCCTGGTCCTCTGTAGTAGGTCCATGGACAAGATCACAGAGAAAATCTTCCTCCGAAAGTATTCCTACAACGTTATCCTGTCAGGACGGGAGCAAGTACTGATTCTACAAACTAAACATACCGAGCATGGAATGAAAAGAGATGTAGTAAATAAGAATCATGGCATCTATCTCATGTCGTATCACAATCATGTCATATCACAAATCTATCATGTCAGGAATACATTTGTCATGATGACATATGTATATCTAGAGTTTAAAACTGGAGCAGGTACGTGATCGTCAATAGATGTACAATGTACAGGGGCACAAAATGAAATGTACTTTCGTACAAGTGTAAAGGCGATAGATGTATATACGCACAAATACAGCTTTGAGAGTAAGGCCTACGGCACAGTAACATATAAAATGAAACTTTGCTCGGTACTGTAGAGGGGGCATGATCACGTACTCAACTATCAGTTTTCCCATAACCCATATTCTAACATGTGAGAGATACGAGAACAGTAAAAATATATGGGAGATACGAGAACAGTAAAAACATGTGGGAGATATGAGAACGATATAAAACATGTGAAAGATACTGGGAGCAGTATAAGCATGGCTGGTACTGGAAGCACTTTAAAATATGGTAGGTACTGAGAGTAATTTAATTAAAGCATATGAAACATACGCTAGATATATAGAAACCTGTAAGATACGGTTTTTAGTTTAAATCACTGTATTAACATGGTTCATACGCAATTCATTATCATATGTAGTAAATAAAGTTTGTACGGGTACTTGCCTCGAGCAAAGCAAGAATACTAGTACGAAGATATAGATGTCTGTTGTCCTGTCAATAAATATACAAACTCAGCATCTAAGTTATGTTCAAGTTACTAGCCAAGTGGGGACCTAGCATAAAAGTCCAATGTGGGGTGACACTATATCCAAACTAATTTTCTAGGGCCTTACACTAGTGTAGGGTGAGGTCCAATACTACAATAACTCAAATCAACACAAAACTTTGTAAGTCGTACTACTCAATAAATAAATCAGATTGTTCACTGAGATCCAACAATTTTTGAGATAGACAAAAAGCTAAAATATACATAAGATAAAGTACCAAAATGATCCTTGTTAATTATAGAAATTTATATTAATTTTTCTGGAATTTATAAAACCTCATAGATATTTATTAAAAATCAGCAAACACATGTATCCTGAAAATAAGTTCTGTTTTCCTATTTTTTAAAAATGCCAAAATTACTTATTAAATGCTGAAAAATTATATTAAATTAGCTAAATTAACATAGTATTTACATACAATTTTTCTCATATTTTTACAGCAATTAAAATATATATATAAATTCAAAAATAGAAAGTAACAATTACTGGAAAATAATTAATTACAAATTAAGGATGATACATAAGCGAAATCTACAGATGTTGTCGGATAATAAAATAAATATCACCAACGTGTCCAGAATGGTCAAATTAGCTAGGATAGCCTAACCAAAAGTCCAATTTGGATACAGGAGTAAAATAGTAATTTTGGGTCAAAATGATGTACGTCGTTGGACACACTTTACACCGAAAAACGTGTCAGAATAGAAGTCTACAAAACCTATCAAATTATATGTCCACGAATCCAGAATGATGATACGAACACAACGGTATGTCCGAAATAGAATTCCGATGACCCGATCAAAAAATGACACATTGATGCGGACATTTGGAATCCAGTTTGCACCGAAATACGTGCCGGAGCAAATGTCTTCAAAACTCAGCAAATTATATGTCAACGAGTCCAGAATGACGATACGAACTCAACGGTATATCCGAAACTGGATTCCGATGAGCCGATCTCAAAGTGACCCGTTGAATCGGAATGTGGGACCCACTTTGCACTGAAATGCGTGTCAGGGTCCACGTTCTCCAAATCAAGCAAACTTCATATGAAAATGTGCTACAACGATGCCACGAGTCAACTGGTGGTGTCAAAAATTGAATCCGGAGTCTCGGGTTCAAAAATAGAATTTAACAAGTACAAATTAAAGAATTCGGACGACCAACTTTGGCGTTGAATTCGACCAACCAAACGTGTTCACAATGAAACAAAACATAAGGGACAGGAAGAGGGTTATACTAGCTGCGCATAAGAACTGGTAGCGCGTCAACAGGAGCTACGACGGCGGAGTTACGAGCTGACGAAGTCGGCTCCACAATACTGTCAAAAAATAGTTCAATTTAAAGTGTCAACTTGGTGGCCAGTTTTGATGTATCAAACGACGTAATTAACGGACGAATTTTCAGGGTAGTGAAGATGGATATATCGAGATTGTGACAGAGCAAAGAGTTCGCCGATCCAACGGTCGGATCTCTCAAAAAATGTGTGCGAAGTTGCTGCAACGGAATGCCATTTTCGAGTTCAAAACTCGCGCGTCACGACGGAATTTCGTGCAAAACACACGAATAGCCTACGTGGCACGCCGAGGAAGGTGGTACGCATCCGGGAGGGTCGTCGGAGGCTTTCCTGGCCAAGGAGGACCGGCCATGGTGGCGTGCGACCAGCGATTGCCGGCGCGCGCGGCCGTGCGCGCGCGGCTCCGCACGCTGCTGCGCTGCTGCCTGCTGCAGCTGCGGCTGCTGCTGTGCGCTGTTGGGCTCACGTGCGGCATGCAGTGGTCGTGCGGAGGTGGTTGTTCGGATGGTGGTGGGGAAGGTGGTTAGTGGTGGTGGTGATGATGGTTAGTGGTTGTGGTGGTTTGTAGATGATGGTGGTGATGATGGTGTTGGTGAGGGTGGTGAAGATCTGTTGATGGTGATGATGATGTAGATGATGAAGAAGAGGAGGAGAAGAAGATGGGGGTGGTGTCGGTAGTGGTGTTCGGCATGGGGGTGCGATGGTGTGTGTGTGTGTTCTGTGAGAGAGAGAGAGTTATCATATATGTTTATGTGTGGGTGTGGGTAATATAATATAGAAAGAGTGAGAGAGAGTGTTAGAATAGATAGAGAGATATTATTGAAGAGGGAGAGAGATAGGTCGACCGAATAGGGGGTGTGCTGTAATGAGAGAGGGGGTGAGGTGTGTGTGTGAATAATAGGAGAAAGAGAGAGAGAGTTATATATATATATATATATATATAGGATATTTGTAAAGTAGAGAGAGGAAGAGATATTTTTAAAATAGAAAAATAGAAAAATTATGTGGGGTGTTTGGGTAGTCATGGAAGGACAACATGGAGCTTGAGTTCGGGTTCGGTCAAGCCGGGTCGGGTCAAAATCGGACAGGGTGAAATAATTGAATTTAAATAGGTATTTATAATCAGGGGTAAATAAGTAACATGTGGGAACTCAAATAAATGGGACACAAGTATCATGTGGGTAGTAGGCTTCATGTGGGCCATGTCCATACTTCGGGTCGACTAGGTTGGATCGATATCTGGTCCCGAAATTAAATTAGAAATTAAATCAGCTTTTACGGTAGATAATTAATTTGCCTAAATT
Source organism: Iris pallida (assembly GCA_029216955.1). Lineage (NCBI taxonomy): Eukaryota > Viridiplantae > Streptophyta > Magnoliopsida > Asparagales > Iridaceae > Iris > Iris pallida. The sequence continues at coordinate 8,666 of JANAVB010030941.1, forward strand.
GACCCGAAAGTTTTGCGAAGAAAATGAAGTACAAAATGGAGTATCTGTGTGGGACACTTAGGTCATGGGTGAAGAGCATCTCGAGTAGATCATTTATAAGAAGTTGGTTCTAAGAAAATGACTGGTCTTGTGCTCCTAAATTAAAAGTCACGATAACGTACAAATGATAATTAAAGATAAAAGTGGGAATAATTATTCAAGGATTAATTGGTCTAAGTTGACCCGAAGTTGTGCGATACAAAAAGAGCACAAGGGAACGAGTTTAAGTGGGACATGATATATCAAAATGAAGATAATCTTGTCTACTACAAAACTCATAAAGAGAGTTTACAGAGATTGGCATCCCTGACGCTCCAGAAGTCAAAGTCACGGAAAGAAACATTAATGATCACAAAAAATTAAATAATAAAATATTTATCAAAAATTATTCATTCAGAAAATTTAAAATAAACCCTGAAATTTAGGGGGCTTACAGTTTAGAAGGAGTTTGTTCAGCCATCGGCGGGGATGTAGATGGTATACTCTCTGCAGGAGAAGATGATGTAGGAGGAGCATCAGGAGATGGAGCCGGATTCTCTTGATTTTTGGGATATTTTTGAATATAGGGCTTCCCAGATCTAGTGCCCATTAAAATTTCTTCTTCTGCTACTGGTTCAAAGGATACCATGTTGTAGCTTTTAGATTTAACTTTGGAGTGCTTTTTTTGCTTAGAAGAGGAAGGCGTTTCAAAATCTGCCACCAGATCTGGGTGAATCCACATAATCTCTCCTCTGTCAGTCGATAGTGGGACAAGACCTTCATTTTGGGGAGGTGGGAGATTCACAATCTCGAGAGTAGTCCTTAGAATGGGGACAACACCATCTTGTACAAGTTATGGTGGAAAATCACCAAATTGTAGAGAAACCATATTTGCAGTCACCATCTTCTCGTCCTACTGCAGAGTAATTGCTCCAGAGTTGACCAAATCTTGGATTTTGCCTTTGAGCTCATAGCATGCTCTGGTTGGATGCCCTATAAATCTGTGATAAACACAATATTTAGGGTGATCAGTTTTACCCACTTCTTCTGGCTATTTTGCCTCTGGCAGTTGAAGCTTATTGCTTTTGATCAAGCAATCAAAGATACTTAAAGTATCATCTTCATCAAAAGAATACTCTTTTTTTGGACGAGTTATTTTCGGCGGTGGTGCTGATGGAGTGGGTACTGTCTGAGTAACATTGACGCCAAAGACTCCTTGCCCTTGAGATTGATGGCCAGTGTTTCTTTACCCTTACGGTTATTCTGGCGATTATTACCCCCGGGTGTAGAATGTTCGTCTTGGTTAGGATGAGTCATCTGAACTCCTAACTGTTTGAACTTGTCGGCACTGACCTCTGCCGCCTTGGCATTGACAATGAAAGAAGGCAAATCTTGAAATTGTGTAGATCCCGTCCACATACCGATAATAGGTAACAAGTTTGATTTACAAGTGTTTATTGTTACAGCATATGGAGTTTCTAAAGGTATTTTAAGTGCCTCTCGGCAGAATCTTTTAATAAAACTCTCCGTCGATTCATTGTGTCTTTGTTTAATCTTAATGAGGACAGACATTGTCATGTCGTTGACTCCCTCATAAAACCGTTCAAAGAACATTTGCTTGAAACCGGCAAAAGAAGTTATACAGCCATCTGGCAAACTACGATACCAATCATATGCTACGTCGGTTAAACAATCGACGAACACTCTGGTAAGAAGAGCATCATTTGGCTGTAGTTGGTCAGTCATCACTTTAAAGTGATTGATGTACTGACTTGGAGAAGTGCTGCCATCAAACAGCATAATGGTTGGAAGCTTGTATTTATGAGGGAATGGAACCTCCTTCCACTCTGTAGGATATGGTTGCTTTATGCCCAGTCTTTTTAGGCCATCTTTCTGCTTGAAGGCCTCGAACTGAGTGCGTAAGAGTTTTACAGCCTTATTAGCATCTCATGATATTTGGGAATTGGTGGGCTGGTTAGAAGTGTTAGGAGGAGGAACAACATGGTAATTACCACCCCCGACACCAGACTGACTGGGATTATCTTGAATTGGTATATAAGCAACCTGAGGAGGTGGTACCCTAGACTAATATTAACAGGTACAAAAGCTATAAGCTCGGGATTGGTAGCATGGTTTATAATCGGTGGCACTGTATATTGAGCCACGATTATAGTGTACATACTTGCGACCATCTTAGCCATGGTCTTCAATTTGTCCTCTAGTGCCACTATTCGTTGCTCCTGACTGGCTGAAGTAGAGGCATCTTGATCTTCTATAACAGTATATGCCGTTACTTCTCTTACTGCTATTGATGAGATAGTTTATTCAGAACTTTTACTATCTGCATCAAACTCCGAAAAAGTGTCTTCTCCTAGATGAGCGATGGAGAGATCTTCTTGATTAAAGACTCCTTGGTTCAAATGTCGATTTCTTGATCGAGTTTATTGAAAGACCCCTTCACTAGATGTATAAATCCGATCCAAGTATTGTTGACTGGGATTACGGGATGCATTATGTCTTGGATGTTTTCCACCCCAAGTGCCTTGAGAAGTCATGTTAACAGAAGCATATAATAGCTCGTCTTCATCTTCTATTATAGGTTTAGGAGTTGAAGCATAATTCAAATGATCGAAGACAGATCGTCTAGCTAATTGACAACAACACTTGATGACAACTTCATGAAGGCAGTGGCGATCTGAAGATTGATTTAGAGGTGAAGGAGACATCCTCATGATCTCTTGTCTTTGTGTAAGACGTTTCCGAAGATCAATTACCACTACAGGGCAAGAAGAAGTCGGAGGAATATATTCCTTGATGATGTTAGGAACATGTCTTCTATTCTTCAGATGTTTAGTACCCTGAGTGTACAAAGATGTACTCAACTCATTAGCATAAGTGGTTGGGTCTTTCTTTTCAAACTTTGGCTTCTGGTACATATTGGCCTTTGGCATAGGGTTTTTACGTTTCACCAAAGTTGATACTGGTTGACGCCTATTGAGATAAACGCGTAGATCAGAAAACTCTACTTCAGGTGTCTCGGTTTGTGACACCATCAATTTTTCTTGCTTAGATCTTGAAATTTACAAGGTTGGAAGATCTTGACCAGACCCTATAGGGGTAGACAAGATGCCACTTTGATCAGCATTCTTTCCGATATTAGGGATCCGAAGACCTCTGCCAAAGAGAATAGAATCTGATATATCTTCCTCTGAGTCATATACCAGGGAAGTTTTAGAAAAGACCAAAGGGTGCTTTCCTTTATTTTGTAGAGGGTTAGCTAAGAAGCGTTTCCTTCTATTTTGTTGTTGAACCATCTTAGGACCCTTTCCTTTGTCCTGTCTAGTGCTAGCACTAGAATATTGCTTCTCCAAGTTCAGAACTGGAGAAGAAGAGGGAATAGCCAAAAGACAAGTTCGTTTGGGTTGTACCAGAGCAGCATGGTGTGCAAACTGCGCCTGGGCAGCAAAATGCATAGGTTGTGCCATAGCAGAATGAGCTATTGGTTGTACCTTGGTAACTAGATGAGTAGGTTGCGCTCGGACAACAGGGTGAATAGACTGCGCCTTAGCAGCAAGCTGATTGGACTGCACCTTGGCAGTGAGATGAGTGGGTGGCACTCTGGCAGCAGAACAATTGAACTGTAGCTTGGTAGTAGAATGGATAGGTTACACACAGGCAACAGAAGCAGGCTGTGCCTGGGCCACTGAGACAGATTGTGTCTTGGCCACTGATCGCTCAGGTTGCGCCTGGGCAACAGCAACTGTGAGAGACTTAGGAGCCCACACAGTCCTGTTCTTGGTAATAGCGACAGTGCGCTTGTTGCTCTTGGTGCTAATCATATCCTCGTAGGCTGTCTGGTTGACTTGAACCACCAGAGTCTTCTGCGTCTTGTCGATCGATGCAGTATCTCATTGAGTTGTCACCTTATTGTCAGAGGAGAAAGTTGTCCCCAGCAGAGTCGCCATTTTGTTTGTAAAAACAAAAAGTTGTTCTATTACAAAATTTTAAAAAGAGTACAAAAGTATAATTTAAATTCTCGGGAAGTACAACTGTAGGAATCTGATCAGAAGATGATCATTTTATCCCTTGGACTATATGAACTTGAATACTAGAGCCTCTGGAGAATATAGCAGCAATTTTATAAGAGTTCTTGATCTCTCTGTGTGATGCTCTAACAATGGTTGGAAACTCTATTTATAGAGTTCTGGAAATAACTGTTTTAGCAGTTATTCTGATGCGCGCGAGGCTGGGTTGTGCCACATTGGGTTGCGGCAACCTTATGTTGTGCCAACTTTCACTCAGTTATCAGTCGTGTACTAACAGTATTTAGATGCATGGCATCATGTGATTGAGATGCACGTGGTCGTGTACAGGATAGTAGACACGTATTGAGAGATTAGTGGCATATGCGCCACGTCATCCTGCTTTGGAAATAAAAATTGTCTCAACTTTATCAGGTTGTGCGAGCTTCAGTCAACAAGTTAAACTGTGCCTGATTAGGCTGCACCTAGACATGTGGCAGCTTTTGAGAAATAGTTGTTCAGCTTGTGCCTGGGCACAACTAAGGATTTTATTTTAGATTGCGCCTAGGCGCAACTCATAAGACGTACAGGACAGCTGTCAACCAACTCTCCTCGAGCGACATAATTCGAGGGATTCGAAGAGATTTTCCTCGTTTACTGTGCTGTCAGTTATCAGTGCTGTCAGGTAATGATGGCCATTAAATGTCAGATGCCATATAGACTTTGGCGTAATATAACTGGACGTAGTCTGATATATGGCCCAACCTGATCAGTGGCGCAGTTTGATCTCTGAGCTCCATATTAGTGGCGCAGCTTGATTTTTGGGGCACAACTTGATCGCTGAGTAGTAAATACATGGCACAACTTGATTTTTAGGCCCTACAATCTAGAGCAAGAATACAAGTTCTAGCAAGTATAAAACGGTCAGAGAATGTACTCGCGTGATATCCTGAGGTATCTGGTAAGTGTAGATGTCCAAATATAGTAGATGAGTCCTATTTAGAGCAACACAGGTCACAACATGTCCAGAATGGTAATATTGAACTTTACAATGCATTCTACATGATGTCTAGGTCATTCTAGACTAAAGTCAACTCTTGGTCAACTCTAGTCAAGTACACTAGTCAAACTAGGTCAATCTAGTTACGGTTTGGTCAACCATGGTCAAACTTGTCTAGGTTAGACATTTCTAGGTCTATCTAGGCTAAGGTTAACACTTGGTCAACTCTAGGTTATCTAGTCTAGGTTTAGTCAACTAGGCTTAGCCAAAACCAAAGCCTATGCATACTAAGTATACCAAAGTCATATATACATAACACTAGCACATATATTCTATATATTACAACTCAACCCAATCTCTAAACAACCATATATATATGTACACATCCAAACTATATAATCATAGGCTAGTACAAAACCTATATATACAATACATATATACATACATGCATACTTGCAATTATATATACATACATAGGGAGAAATGTATGTGTGAGTATAGCGATGTGAAGTCTGTGTGTGTGTGTGTGTGTGTGTGTGTGTGTGTGTGCGTGTGTGAGCATGGTAAGTTGTGTGTCACATGGTGTCAAGCATAGTGTCATAGGGTGAACTATATATAAGTGTGATATAGTGAACATGTGACTGTCAAGGCATATCAATATACATTAGGTAAATGTGTGTATGATATTAATGTGTCACATAAATAAATGAGTGTACAAACATGGTGTTTAAAATGGACGTCAAGGGGCAATCATTCTCAGGTTTGTGTACATGGCAGGGGGTTCTAAATATAGTGTTCAGTTAATGTACATGGCAGTTGTGTGTGTGTGTGTGTGTGTGTATATAAGAGTGTTCGAAAAGCCCAGCTCGAAACAAAACCATATCACCATTGAACCCAGTTGCACAAACATGTATCCCAAACATTATGATACGTTTAGATATTAGCAAATAATATTTATTATCAATTTAATTCACATTTTAAAACTCTGAAAAAATTCAGACTGAATACAGTATCAGAAATTAAGGAGAAACCCTAAATTACAACTCAAAACCAATTAAGATCACAAATTAGCAACTAGTATAGTATCGTGCACATGATAGTGTGTCACATGAGTCGTATCATGTCCATAAAATAGGACATGAGGTGTTCAATCACACGAGAACACCCACAGACATGCCTGCACAACACAACATCGTACGACGAGTCCACGAGCTCGTAGATACAACACACGACACATGACACCTCATGCACATATCTACGTTTTTGCCAGGTATAGGGCTACGTGCACACATGTCCGTCTCGTGTCCAAGTAAGTCGTATCGAGTGAACAAGACACATATTAGACGCAAAATCGTGTTTGTGTAGTGTAGGCAAAAATCGGTACGATCAAAATTTCTTTCGATCCACTTGATGGATTTCGCTCGTTCTTCGTGTGCAAGGTGTCAGTGATTTCTCCTTCGTGTCCAAGAAATCTCAGCTCAGAACGTGTCGTGTCCAGTGCACACGACACATCGAGTAGCAGGGTATCATAGTATCCCCTATGCTGTGTCCAAACAGCAAGTTCGTGTCCAATTTGGACACGAACGTCACACTAAATTTAACTCAGTCATATACAAAATCAAAGAGCACCTATAGATCTACAAATCTGTTCAAATAGAAATTGAAATTATGCAAATAAATCCCTTTGGGGCATTTCATCAAACATTCAAGCATTGACACTGCCATGTGTCCGATACGCACACCAAACCAAGTCCAATTCCTACCAACCTCACTCTACAGCTAGGGGACACCTAAATAGATGCATCTATAGGAAGAAATCAAGAATTAGAGGTGATTTGAAGGGATTACCTATTGAGAGTCAATCTCAATGAAAAAGGCTCCTAAATGAGAAGTTCCCTTCCTCAAGCAACGTCCATATCAGCTCCACTCCTTGCAAGCAAGCCTCTACTAGTCTCCACTTCTGAAATGAATCCCAATGCAAGAGAGTATCCTCAATTTGGGATCAATTTGGATAAAGGGGGAGGAATTTGAGAAAGAACAAGTTAGGGTTCTTTGTAGGTATTCGTAAGAGGCAAAGGGCTACTAAATGATACTTTATAGGAGGGGGTGCCTCTATGGCCTGCCACACTAGGAAATTAGGGTTAGGTTTAGTGTAGATGTGTAGCTAAGGCTTCTCCACATGATTTCAAGTCCTCTCATTGGTTCAATTTAGTCCTAAGGCTTTCTTTCTACAAATATCTTAAGGAGAAAATATCCTACTTAGAAAATATCTAGATATTACAAATATTGTCACTTAGTAGGATATCCTAATCAAGATTCTAAGCTCAAGACTAACCTAGATTAGGCTAAGATTCTAGGTCAAGTCTCAACTAAACAAATAGCACATATTTATATAATAAAATTTCAAAATCACCAAAGAGTCAAAATGACCAAAATACCCTCAAGCCAAAAATATGGTAGTGATAACATACCATAATTCTAGAGGTATGTACCTTAGTTGGGGACTCTATGATATATCGTAGCCTTGCTTACTAGTTTGACAAAGATTCTGAGTATCATAATTTTGGACAGACGTATATGATTATCGGATTGTATGATTTAGAGACTTTGATTGATTGGGGGTTTAATCTAGAAGGAGTACGACCATCTTAATTTCGAGCACAAAATTATTCTAAGTAGGTTGACTTGTAACTACCACTTTTCTAAAATGAGGGTACTTTTGAAATTTTGTAATTAAATTATTTAATAATATAATTTAAATCATGTTAATGATTTTTGATGAATTTTAATTAATTTAAAACTATTTAAATTGTTGAATTATGATTTTGATGTTTAACTAGTGCAACCATAGAATTGCTAAGCCTAGAGATTAACCATGACCATGGGAGCCTAGTCATGTGATTAGAATTGTAAATTTTCACTTTTAGCCTAAGGGTATGTAGAAGCATAAAACAATTTCAGCAATGAAGCCCCATGCGCCCAAGCCAGTGAAGCTCTATGCGCCCAGCCAGTGAAGTCCCATGCGCCTAGCCAGTGAAGTCCCATGCGCCTAAGACTAGCTCCTCCAAAAGGAGGGCGCATAGCCTGAGACATGGCTATGCACCCAAGCCTGACTCAGTCAAAGCCATGATCAAAACGTGCACCGAAGCATGCGGCTACATCAACACCATGACCAACCCACGATCTCGCAGCCTGTATGCGCCTACATCCTATGCGCCCATACAAAAACCAGCGTGTTTTCTCATGTAGGCGCATAACATCATTCCATCTTAAGAACGACTATAAAAAGAGGCCTCATCCCTCTTCAAAACACAGAACGGAAAGCATTTTCAAGAGCCAAATTGCTGCACTTCTTGCCAGTGAGCCGAGAGTTAGCAATTTTCTTAGGTTTGTAAAACCCCTAAATTTTCTACTATTATTTTTATTTATTAAATTTAGTACTGATTTAAATTTTGTAATGTACGTCGTATAGTCGTATTTTACGTCGCGCACAAAATTTTTTTTTTTTTTCGAATTTGCTCGACGAGTGCGATTATGTGCGAGCATACATATTTTTGAAAAAAAATACTTTTCTTTTATTTTTATGGTTTCGAAATATTAAACATAATAATTGTTTAGCTATCGTACCAAAATTTTCAAGTTCATTATTTATTTATTTTATTTATTTTATTTACACAGTTTTTCGTTTATACAGTTATTACTAATAAATAATATTTTTAGTGCGTACATATATTGCATAAATATTTTATTAGTGTAATTTTCGAAATTTCTAATATTAATATTTTATTATGCAAAAAGATATTTAAAAATATTTATTATTTTCGAAATTATTAATATTTGTATTTTGGAAAATATATTTTGAATTTATTGTAACAATTTAAATCTCGATTTGAGTTCATGGATTGATTTAATAATTTAAATTTAAAATTTTTCTATTTGATTTTAAACTAAATGAGGGATTCTAATTAGGTTTAAATTTAGATTTTGATTTGAATTAGGATTTGATTGGTTTAATTTTATTTAATTTAATAATGGATTTATCTAATGGGGATTTAACCTAATCCTAGTCCTTATCTAAATGGGAATTCCCACATCCTATAAATAGGCAGGTACTCTTCCATTATTTTCCACAAGCCATAAATTACTCCACAAATATTTCCACCACCCACGTGAGTGCATCGTGTCCATGTTCTCCCTCCCCGTCCAATTCTTATTCCATACGTTACATATACATGTTGAGTTCTCCGTGTCGACAATCCCGACACGACAAACAATAAAATCCCTAAATTCTAATCCTAGCCTATCCATAGCCATCACCTTCCCGTTCCCGCAGCCATCCACGGCTAAAGCCGTACCCCCGTCACCTCCATCCCCACGAACCATAACCCAGCAGTAGTCACCTCCAGCCAAAAACCACCACTGCCACCACACCCGACTCCTCGACCAACTCCAGCATCCAAACACCACCGCCACTCCGGCCATCGCCGGGCGGCACCACCACCAAACCCAACATCCATCACCACGGAATCTCACCACCACCATCGGCCACCCGCCGGAAATTCGCAAACACCGACCGTAACCCACAACAAAAGGAAAAGAGAAACTATAAACCACCACCATCACTGTAACTTACCTCGAGCGAATCCCCCCGCCTGCGATCGCCGCCACCGGCGTAGGCGTCGCCTCCTTCCGCCATGACCGCTGCCCACGTCTCCGGTTGCCCTAGCCATTGCAACCCATCCCTGCCCGTGATCCGCCGCCACCCTCTCTGTCGGGTGAGCGTCGCCGTGCTCGTGCCCCTTTCTGGCCGGGCCGCGCAACACACGCATCTTCCCGTCCGTCGAGCCAGCGCCACCTCGCGTTTCAGCGAGCTCTGCCCGACGAGTTTCCCAACCGCCGCCCGATGAGACCCGGCCTCCGCTCCACACCGAGTCCACGCCAAGCCTCCTCTCGCGGCGCTGGACAGTCTCCGCCGACGACCAGACCCCTCTCGCCGCCCCCTTTCCTCCTCCCCTTTCCGATCTCTTCTTCTCGCCCGACCCCTTCTCGAAACCCCTCTCCGTCGCGCCGGCGTCAGCCACCGTCGCCGCGCAGATGCGCGCGAGCTTCCTCACCCGCGTTTCGCCGAGCCGCCGGCTCATCGATCGCCGTCGAACCCTCTACGCCGCCTCCCAGCACTTCCATGTCGCTCCCTCCACCGCGACAAGCCCGGCGACCCCATTCTGATCTTCACGCCGCCCCTCACGCTCCCACTTCCCTTTCCGCTCCGATCGCCACTCCCTTTCTCACTCCGGTCATCTCTCTCTTATCTCTCTGTTCTTCTTCTCTTCTTCCCATTTTTTTTGTGGAGAAAAAAAAAAAATGTTCTTCTCTCCCTACGAGGAGAGAACAACACAGTTCTGATTATTTTATTTTTTTTATTATTATTATATTTTTATATATATATTTCTTATTTATTATATTCATTATAAATTTACTATTGAGATATATATTATTTTTTGTAGATGTTGTTTGTTTGGTTCTGTTCTATTTTATTTTCATTAAAATCTTATTATTATTATATTATTATTATTATTATTATTATTATTATTATTATTATTGTCTTATTTAAAGACTTTTGATGTTTTTAGTATTATTGGTATGATTTAATATATATGGTATTGTAATATTTTGTCATAATTAATATTAGTAGTAATTTTGGTAATTTTATAAAATAAGTATAGGAATATAATTGTGAAAAATATTATTACCAGTTAATTTATCTATAGCTCTTTGAATTATAAATTGATATCTTGCAAAATTTAGTTATAGTCTAAATTTATTTTAACAAATAACAATAAGTAAGTTATGATTGCAGCCATAAAAATGATTTCTCCGTATTTTTGTACATATATTTTGATGAGGTTCAAAACTATTATAAACTATTTTCAAGTATATTTTTTACTAATAAAATATAGTTTTCAATGATTATAAATAGTTTTCCAAAATTTTATATATATATTAATGATTCATTACTTCGATTATCCTTCTGCCCATGACTCCTATTCCTTCGCCAACCTTAGACAACCTTATATCCACCCTAACCAAGTTGACCGTCCTGAACCTAATGGAACCGTCTGTGCCACCATCCGAGGTCACCTTGTACAGTTGTTGCACCGGTCACATATCGTGCCACCTGGATCATTGCAGCACACCAGGCGTCCTACCAGGCAAGATACCTTGCCATCTTGTACTATATGTGATTCATGATATTTTATATATTGCTAGTATTTTTACATTAGTAAGAGTATGTCCAAGTATGACTTGGGTGTCATCGATATGTATATCGATGTTTGTGTGTGCGTGTGTGTGTGGACCATATGTGGTAGCGGACTTTCCCGATGTGTTGAAGTTGTGTTTCATAACTTCTTTGACTTGTTGACACGTCTCATACACGACACATGAGTGAGGATCATAGAGTCGGCATGAACCTACGTATTCGACTTGCTACCGATACGGGCGGTTCGTGTGTCGGTTCATTTATGGATTAGCGGAGTCTAGATAGCGACTTGCATAGAGATATGGATCACCAAGGCATGGATATGACTTGTATGATACATGGGCAGGGAAAACTACTGGGACGTATGAGCTATCCCACAGCCTTCTAGATTGCCCGGTTATGGGTTTATGGTTTCCCTGTTATGGGTGTGTCGCTAGAGGATATATCCATTGCACGGCCCTGACCTCGACGTCAGATAAGGTCAGGAGGTATGCTAGCGATGCAAAGTATGAACTAGGGGATATATCCATTGCACGCCCTGACCACGTCGTCAGATACGGTCAGAGACGTATACTAGTTCATGCGAAATCCTCTAGTGGATGCTATGCTTTATTCCTACCCACTTATACGTTCCAGTATAGTTTTCGACTTGCATTACACCTAGATGGTTAGGTTCCATTGTTTGGAGCATATGGTCTTTTCTTTATCATGTATCATTTATAGTTTATCATGGTATTGTTTTTATGTATCTTGTTACGTCCCTCTGAGGACCTGGTTTTTCCCCAGGTGTGTGTTTTTGTGATTACTTGCAGGTGCTCTATCTAAGGCCATGACTTGCGCTCTATTCCGTCGTGATGATTACTCTTGGATTCGTCACTTGCTCTCGCTTGCTAAATTCTTTCCTTGTATATTTTTCCATATTTAATTTGGTTGGTAGTGGACTTTGTCTCCACCCAACTGGTGTACATGACAAACTCAAAGTTGCTTTATATCATTATTTATCTTTGTGGATAGATTAGTTGTCTTGGATTACTACATTTACAGTTTATGTATACATACGAGGTCCATGTATTTCGTATGTATACAGCTGGCATGTCCACGTACTTGGTCCTACGTATTTTGGGACTGGGCGTTACATGTTTTTGTGGTGGCCCATGCAGGTCAAGATAAATTGTTGGTTACTTTACCGTACTAAGCAACCTGCATATAGGATTAGAGTCTAGGATCTCATCCACACACACTTGACTGCCTTCTCGTTTGACTCCTCGACTTGCATCTTGCTTGATTCCCTCTACCGTTAATTCTTATCCTTCTTTCGTGCTTGATGTTGGTTGAAAGGTAATCCATACTATGTGACTTGTCCCATTGTCCCATCACCCTACTAGTTTAACTCTTGTAAGTTGGGTAGAATGCCTTATGACCTAGCAAATCCCTTGTCCTTGTGACCTATATTAGCAAGTTCACTTAGGTTCTAGAATTTAGAGGACCTAACCTATCTAGTCAACCAAGGACTTGGACAAGAAACTATAAGACGACTGTATCGAGACCAACACATGATATGACTTAGATTCTTAAGGTGTTGAACTAATTCTACCTTCTTTCACGCTTACCTCTCGTGCCTATGCTTTTACCATCGTGACTAATGCTGCTAAATAGTTTAATTTTTGCAAGCTTATTTTTTTCAAGCTTGTTCAAGGACATATATTTTATTGGGGGCCCCCACTAACATATTGTCTACTCAGAGCCGGTGCATGATGTCTGATCAACCTAGTGCACTTTGGTTCGCCTTTCACACATTATTCTACGTGGTTGAGATATAGTTAAACTTACCCTTAGAATCTCATTCACGACTGCCTTGAAAATTCTTTTGAAATTATTCGGTCGCCTTTGAACCACGTATTTGTATTTGATAATATCGTCTTGAACTCTATATTGCTTTCGCCTTCACCAAATTTTCGAAGGGCGAAGACGATTTGAATTTTCTCTAGATGTCCTATCGCTTAAGACCATTACCACTCAATGATACTATATCTTCGTCCTAAACTACTCGTCCTTCTTCTCGGCCCTATATTACTATCATGACCTTCTAATCACTCTCTTAGTCGTGCCCCCAACCTACTCTCAAGGAACCATGTCTTTATGTTCTCAAAAATTATTTCTCTTAATACCATACTATTCTTTATTGCATGTTATCTTGATTAAACTCTAACCTTAATCATTGTCCTTCTAGCGTTAGTTAGCCATATCCATGATTTATTTTTCACCATTTTTGTTCATCGCGATTTTCTAATGCACGTTTGCATTGAACGTCGTTTCTTTGCCTCGTCTAGTGACTTGATCGTATTCATTACCGATATAACCATGTGACCTTCTCACCCACCCTATTATTCTTAATTTCGAGGACGAAATTCTTGTAAGTTGGGTAGGATGTAAACCCCTAAATTTTCTACTTTTATTTTTATTTATTAAATTTAGTACTGATTTAAATTTTTGTAATGTACGTCGTAGTCGTATTTTACGTCGCGCACAAAATTTTATTTTTTTTTTCGAATTTGCTCGACGAGTGCGATTATGTGCGAGCATACATATTTTTGAAAAAAAACTTTTCTTCTATTTTTATGGTTTCGAAATATTAAACATAATAATTGTTTAGCTATCGTACCAAATTTTCAAGTTCATTATTTTATTTATTTTATTTACACAGTTTTTCGTTTATACAGTTATTACTAATAATAATATTTTTAGTGCGTACATATATTGCATAAATATTTTATTAGTGTAATTTTCAAAATTTCTAATATTAATATTTATTATGCAAAGATATTTAAAAATATTATTATTTTGAAATTATTAATATTTGTATTTTGGAAAATATATTTTGAATTTATTGTAACAATTTAAATCTCGATTTGAGTTCATGGATTGATTTAATAATTTAAATTTAAAATTTTTCTATTTGATTTTAAACTAAATGAGGGATTCTAATTAGGTTTAAATTTAGATTTTGATTTGAATTAGGATTTGATTGGTTTAATTTTATTTAATTTAATAATGGATTTATCTAATGGGAATTTAACCTAATCCTAGTCCTTATCTAATGGGAATTTCCACATCCTATAAATAGGCAGGTACTCTTCCATTATTTTTCCACAAGCCATAAATTACTCCACAAATATTTCCCCACCCACTTGAGTGCATGTGTCCATGTTCTCCCTTCCGGTCTAATTCTTATTCCATACGTTACATATACATGTTGAGTTCTCCGTGTCGACAATCCCGACATGACAAACAATAAAATCCTTAAATTCTAATCCTAGCCTATCCATAGCCATCACCTTCCCGTTCCTGCACCATCCATGGCCAAAGCCGCACCCCCGTTTACTCCATCCCACGAACCATAACCCCAGTAGTCACCTCCAGCCAA
>JANAVB010030942.1:0-42455 GCA_029216955.1 Iris pallida
TGCGGCTAAGTACTGCTTGTTAGTGCATGCAAATGCCAAGCCTATATGCGGCTGCGCACTATAGTGGAAGAAAATCTTATGCGGCTTAGACAATTAACTAGTGGCCCATGCAAATAAATACTTGAACATGGACAGCTAATGCAAGCAATTAAATATCAATTAAATGGCCATGCGGCTGAAAAAACACTTGCCGCATAAAATCGTCATGCGGTCAAGTACTGTTCTTCTCCTCCAATTTCCGAGAAGAAGGACGCCACGAAGCCATGCTTCCAAGCTCCATAATTCAATCATCCAGATTCCAAATCCGAATTTCCATAGGTCAAAATAGGGTAGAACGAAATTCTCTACAACATGGAACCATCAATTGGCAAAAATATACAAGTTTGATAAATCAAAATTTATAGAAATCGAAAATACCACAAAACTAGATCTACAAGAAATTAACCACAGAAATGAAAAATGCTAAGTACTAAAGTGGGTTAAAAACACGTGAGGAAGACAATGGAACAATAAAAATGGACTTCCTCCATGAAGCAAGGTGCACTTGCCTAAGCTCTCTCTCTGGTTGGTGTAGAAGTAATGGTGGAAAAGAGAAAGTTAATGTGGAGAGAGAAATGTTTGGTGGGATATTTAATGAAGAGGGTGGTGGTGGTAGGTGGGGTTTTCAACAAAACCGAACCAAGCCAAAAAAATCGAATCGAACCAAGATAAACCAATCAATAAAATGCTAAAATAAATCAAGCAGGGTGACATGCAATACGGGTCAAAATACGTACACGTATACCAAGATACGTAATACGAATCACAGGCATTACAATAAATACTTCATAAATAAATGATATAAACTACAACACAACAGGGTACCTAACCATCTAAGTGATATGCATTTGAAGGACAACGTTCTACGCAGGGGCTGTAACGGATTCACGCAAGCAAGTAAAGAGTGGCAAACATGTAGCGCTCATCCGAGACACTATCGGCCGGGTAACACGTAGCGCTCATCCGAGACACTATCTCCCAAATGTGTGTAAAAGTAAATGTAGCCCCTACGCTAGTAGTTGTCCCCTCCCCCCAATGATACTATACGTACGACGTAACCACGACGCACCAACACGTGTCACTTCCACAATACGGGGTACATCTGATAACTGTCAAGTCTTCTAACATGTATCTATTGACAGTTATTCCTACACATGCACACGGGAGATCAGCCAACACGCAAGTGACCTCTATATGATACTCACAACTCTCACACACAGCTCGTGTACAATCGTGACAAGTTAATGAGACACACTAAACTTGACGGTAGTCCCTTAACTCTAGGTCCAATACAAGAAAATAAATAACTAAAAACAAAGTACAGAAATATACAATAATTGCATAAATAAAAGTAACTAATAAAAGCAGTATATGCGGCACGGTATCTTGCCTGAGGTTATGTGCAAAAGGAACAGATCTAGTAGCTCAAACCAATAATAAACGAATCAAGAAAAGCCAAATCCCGCAGATGACTACGGATGCTGCAACAAACATCATGAACGAGTTTGGAATAAAAGATATACCTAAAAATGCCTGTCTAAAAGTCAAATTCTGGAACAGGGGCAAAATCGTATTTTCAGGTCAAATGATGTCCGTCGGTGGACCCGCTTTGTACAAAAATTCGTGCCAGAACCTACGGTATCTAAATTCTACAAACTACATGTCTACGAATTTGTTTTTTTCGAGACGAACCCAACGATATGTCCAATTTTGGATTCTGAGGAGTCGGGCACAAAATGGTCCGTTAGACAGAACTGCGGGACCCACTTTTTACCGAAAAGTGTGTCAGGGCCTACGTACTCCAAACCTAGCAAATTTTATATGAAAACAAGCTAGAACGATGCCACGAGTCTAGTGGTGGTGTTGGAATTGAAATCTGGATTCCCGTGTTCAAAAACAAATTTTATAAGTTTGGAATTACGAATTTGGACGGCCAACTTTGGCATCAAATTCAACCAGTCTAACGTGCTCACAATGAAACAAAACTTGAGGGATAGAAAGGGGGTCATACCAGCTGTGCACCGGAACTAACGACGTGTAAAACGAAGCTGCGACGGCGGATACGAGCCGACGAAGTTGGCTCCACGAAATTGTCCAAAATTAGTACAATTTAAACGGTCAACTTGGTGACCGTTTTGATCTATCAAACGATTGAATCAACGGATGAAACTTGACGGGGTTGAATGGCTATATACCGAGATTGAGACGGAAGAAACGGTTCGACGATCCAACGGTCGAGTTGTCCGAAAAATGCGTGCAAATTTACTGCGATGAAACGTTAATCTGACTTCGTTTCCGCGCGCGTCGACGGGATCTCGTGCGAACCGCACGAATCGACTATTTGGCACGTCGGGGAGGAAGGTGACGCACCGGAGGAGGTCGCCCAGGGGTCCTGCACGCATGGGGGGTCATCGACGGCTGCGACCGACGGTACGGCTGCGGCCCGTGCGCTGGCTGCTGTTGGGTTCGCTGCCGCTGCTGCTGGGGTTCGCTGCTGCTGCTGCAGCAGCAGTTGCTGCCATGGCTGCTGCTGCCACGACGCGCACGACCTACGGGGCCTGCGGAGGCATGGCGCATAGCGAGCGGGGAGGGAGGCCGGCTGGGCTGTAGGTGATGTGGTGGTTGTTAAAGATGATGGAGATGATGATGAATCGTGGCGATGATTGTCACGACTTGCACCCGCTTTTTCGGACGTGAGCTCGTGAGCAAGCCAGCTACGTATCGAGCAGACTCCAGCCCAACTCGAATACGTAAATGCTGCAAGGCCTAATCATGGTGAAGTAAATCCTATCTCAATCCATATTGAGTATATAAATATGAATGGACACTATGGGTTGTGGTTTGTAACCCACTAGAATATCTGTCCGATAAGACTCTAAAGAAAAATAACAAGAGTCTAAAATGAATCAAGAAACAAAATATCTCATGATAATAAAGAAAAGCACGAGCGGATAATAAACACAATAACGATACATGAATCCCGCAAGCGTATCATCACATCTTCCATCCAGAACTACTAGCTAACTCCATGCAATCGCTAAACCTGAAGAGATCATCAGTTCCTCATAGGACATAGCAAGATACATAATATATATGCCTATCTAGTAGTTTATCATACAAATAAAGAAAATACAGGAAATAAACTGGAAAAGTCCAATCAACACGAAAATACGACTATACACGACTGGAAGAACCTCTACGCATAATCGAACTGCTGGAGAAGAACAAGAGAACACGACATCACGATGTCAACGGTAACCAAATAAATACTCAAACCCTCGCCCCTAGTGTGGACTCGCAGGTTTGAACAACTACTAACCCTCGCCCCTAATGTGGACTCGCAGGCTAGCATCACCCTCGCCCCTAATATGGACTCGCAGGTGTGGATCAATAACTACTAACCCTCAACCCTAGTGTGGGCTCGTAGGCTAGCATTACCCTGGCACCTAATGTGGACCCGTAGGTGTAGACAGATAACTACTAACCCTCACCCCTAGTGTGGGCTCGCAGGCTAGCATAACTACTAACCCTCGTCCCTAGTGTGGACTCGCAGGTTAGCTTCAAGAATTTTAAGGTACAGCAGTTCCGTCATGACTCATTCATCCTTTAACACGATGCGACTCGGTCCAAGTATAAGTGATGACACGACACGACCCAAATCACGATACACGAGAGAACCAATCCAATATGAACTACAAAATTAACTATGAACAGGAACTATAAATACATATATCCAATATGAACTACAAAATTAACTATGAACAGGAACTGTAAATACATATATCCAATATAAACTACAAAATTAACTATGATCAGGGACTATAAATACATATCCAATATAAACTACCAGCTAACTATAAATATGTACTTACTAGCATGCACGATGTACAAATCTCATGTCAATAAGCAACTAGTAAGACTGTATAATAATATAAATATGCATGTAATAAACTGTAGAGGGAGGCAAGATATCTTGCCTGGTGGTTGCACGCAGATCCAACAACAATATAGTCAACCGCTAAGCCATAGAGTCCAAATCACCACAACTGTCTCCGAAAGCTAAAACAGACAATGCCAACAGTCTCAGAATAGTCAAATTAGCTATGATTGCATGTCCTTAATTCCAATTCTGGACACAGGAGCAAAACGGTAATTTTGGGCCAAAACGGTATCCGTCGTTGGACTCCGCTTTGCACCGAAAATATGCCAGAGTCAATGGTCTCTAAAGTCGTCGAACTACATATCTACGAATCCGGTTTGACGATACAAACCCAATGGTATGTCCAATTTTGGATTCTGGTGGGTCGTGCACAAAATCGCCCGTTGAATCGGATCGTGGGGCCCGCGAAACGGCAATCCAATCAACTGTCTCAGAATCGGACCAAACTTGGCATACAGGACCAAAAAAAATGATACGATCCTTTTGGCGCAAGTTTCATCTCCATCTGACGAGTATGCACGAAGTAATTAAAAAGTTTGCACAGAGGCTGATACAGTGAATTTCGACGGATATGCATCAAATTCGTCGTACACACGCGACCAATTGAATTCCGTCAAAGGCCACACGACCAAGAAGCCGTTATGCACCTTTTGATGCTTTCGGTTCGCGACCACGTCGCCCGAAGTGGCGGGACGTAAGTCGTATCGAAGGTTTTTGTGATTTTGAAAACAGATTTTTGATCAACTTTGCACAGGTTTTATTTAATGAATACCTAGATTTATTTAAAACTGAAAGAAGGGTTTGTTGCCCTACATGTTATCAATAAACTCCTTCAAATAGGTTTTTGAAATCATGCATGGTTTGGAAGATAATTAAATGCAAAGTAGGCTAACTCGACTGTTGTCAGTCCTGTTTTCGAATCAGTTTTTCTCCATTTTTGACATCGATTTTATATCGATTTCGTTTCGATTTAGTTTGAAACGATCCATTGGTGTCAAATACCTATAGGTTGTGTTTCCAACGAATATTCTGGTTTGGAAAAAGACGGAGAGTCGAGGGAGAAATCTTACAAGGAAGTGGCCGACCTGGCTTATTGTCCTATTTGATGCTGCCACTGTGCTCGGCTGCGCGCGGCGGTCCTGGCCACGTGCGACGGTGGCCCCGGCGGCCGAGGGTTCGCACGAAAGCCCAGGGGTGGCTGGGTCAAAGCGACGAAGTTAGGGTTAGAGAGTAGATCCAAAATAACTCCTCCCTTCTTTCGATCATTTATTTGTACATGTGCACGCGAGCGAGTTTTCCCCCGCTCGGGTTCAACTCTGCTGGAAAGCAGTCGGTAGTGGGCCTGTGGGAGGCCAGGCTGGGCTTAGGGGAGAGTTTAGTCTGGGCCGACTGTTGTTGTGTGGGTGTACATATATGTAGTTACTTAAAAAGTCTATCATATAGATATTTGGAGTTATGTATATGTAGATTTATATACAACTACAAAATTATAGTTCCTTTAATTCCAAGAATAGACATAAAACTGTTAAGTCATTCTTTAGCAAATAGCAACCTAGTAGAATGATATTTATTATATATAACCATATTGACTTATAAAAACAATTATTAAACCATTAGACAAATACAAAGTGTATATATACATATTTAGGAATATATAATCCAATGGACATTACAACCATATGTGTCTTTAGTCTGTAAACCAAATAAAAGCTAAACAAATATATTTGCATGTGCCATCATAGTTCTAGACAAATATTGATATTACCCGTAGTATCACATACACTACCAAAATACATGGATTTACCGACGGCCTTATCCGTCGGTAGTCCGTCGCCAAAAATAATACCGACGGATTACCGACGGATATTTTGGTAAAATAGCCGTCGAAAATAACCTCTTTGCTAAAACATATCCGTCGCTACTACTCCGTCGCTCAGCGACGACTTAGCGACGGAATACCGTCGGCGCATTTAAATATATATAGCGACGGATTACCGACTAGCTTTCGTCAAAACATGTATCAGGATATAGGGTTAGCGACGGAAAACTCCGTCGCTAACGAGTCGGCAAAACCGTATCAGTGATTTTCTGATACCCAATATCCGTCGCTAATCCGTCGTAAATTTGTCGGCAAAAGCGTATCAGAGATTTTCTGATACCCAATTACCGACGGACATTCCGTCGCTAAACCGTCGCTCAATGTAAAATTCTCCAGGTAGCGACGGATATTACGTCGCCAATCCGTCGATACATTAAATTCCTACAGTTAGCGACGGATAGTCCGTCGGGACTTTGTCGCCAGTCCGCCGTAAGTTAGTCGCCAATCCGTCGCTAATGCTAAAATTTATGGACATCAAACAGCATCAGTTCGACGGATCGTCCGTCGCCAATCCGTCGCTTTATTGAAATGCTCCAGGTAGCGACGGATTTTACGTCGCCACTCCGTCGCTAACCTCAGTTTCTCCAATTAGCGACGGATAATCCGTCGCTGAGTGGTCGCCAGTCCGCCGTAAGTTAGTCGCCAATCCGTCGCGAAAGCTAAAATTTCTGGACATCAAACAGCATCAGGTCGACGGATCGTCCGTCGTCAATCCGTCGCTTTATTGAAATGCTCCAGGTAGCGACGGATAGTCCGTCGCCACTCCGTCGCTAACCTCAGTTTCTACAGTTAGCGACGGACTATCCGTCGCTGAGTGGTCGCCAGTCCGCCGTAAGTTAGTCGCCAATCCGTCGCGAAAGCTAAAATTTCTGGACATCAAACAGCATCAGGTCGACGGATCGTCCATCGCCAATCCGTCGCTTTATTGAAATGCTCCAGGTAGCGACGGATTTTACGTCGCCACTCCGTCGCTAACCTCAGTTTCTCCAGTTAGCGACGGACTATCCGTCGCTGAGTGGTCGCCAGTCCGTCGCTAACTGCTAATTTTGGAAAAAAAAATACTGCAAACAGACTCTTTCCTGTTTATACAACACATCCAACACAATATCAAACATGCAAAATATCTATATACAACATCATATATCCATATCCAACACGAATATCCAACGTATCCAATATCCAACACCATATATCCATATGCAAAATATCCATATCCGACACCAATATCCAACAAAATATTACCAACACAATATATCCAATATCCAACATTAAATTATCCAAACATAAAAAAATATCCGAACATACAATGTATCCAAATGTCTACAAAACCAACAACATAAACAAAATCAAACCCCGTCCATCGGATCGTCTCGTGCTCGTGCCGTCGCATCCGCTTTGCGTATGTACTCCTCCACCGTGTGTGCCGGTACTTGGGACAAGACATGGTCTGGAAGCACGCATAGCTGCTCTGGCGACATCATGTCAAGGAGCGTCAAGATGGTGTTATCCGATACGATGCGGGCGTCCGCAGAGCGGTTAAACGAAAGCCGTCCGGGGGAAGAAGGACCAGGTCGATCCGAAGCACCGGCAGCAGCAGTAGACGGACCGGGAGCAGACGGACCGGGAGCAGACGGATAGCGCCCCAACACTATCGCCTGCAAATCTGACACCGCGGAGGTCAGAGTCGCAAGCTGCGCCCTCACATCGTCAACCGGGGGCGCTGGGGGAGGCGGAGGCGGTGGATATCTCGGGGACGGCTGCAACGAGGGCGCCATGGAACCTAAGCCGTAGACGCGCCCTTTCCTAACGCCGCCGACGGATTCTACGAACACGTCGTCGTAGCGTGCGGCCATAGAAGAGTGCGTCTGGGTGGGCATCGTTTCGCCGACATTCTCGGAAGGAGGCTCGATCTCAAGCCGACTAAGTGCCTCACGATACGCAGCCTATCCAATGAATGTGTTTATACTATAAGTTTTCCTAAGTTATAATCTAAATCCTATGTTTCCCTAAGTTATAGTCTGAATCCTAAGTTTATCTAATTAACTTAACAATAATTATATTTCTAACATAAATCTCATAAACGTAAGTACTTACATCAGTCTCCTCGGCCCTCGCATCGACGAAGCTCCCGTCCTTCCGCCTCTTGTGCGTATGCACGAATACATCGTGAGCGGTGACCGTCTCCGCCTCTTTCCCCTGCTTCACCGTCCGTTGGGCCTGCATACGTAGAATTTAATTAACTTCGTATATTAACAGTATGAAATTAAATAATAGAATGAATTTGAATTTGCGCTATCTCACCAAATCTGTACGCGTCAATGCGTGGGGCCTTGATCCCCCCGTATGCAGACCCACGACCTGTCGAATAGCCTTAGCTTTCTCCGATTTCAGCTTGAACTGCGGAGTATCCATCTTCTCCAACATATGCTCATAGTACTCCGCCCGGATCCAGTCCTTCCTCGTATGCGCCGTACGAAGGTCGTACACCGCATCCCGTATCTTCTTCCCGACGGCGGCTTTGTAGGTCCTGCGGATCGCCTCCTCGCGATGGAGGGGGCCACCTGAACGTCCTCTGACATACAAATTCAAATATCACGTAATAAAAAATTTAATGATTAAAGAATAATTAATAATTCACCGACGAATTTATACCCTCATCTCGTCGAGCCAGACGTACTTCATGTCCTGAGACACCTCAGAAAAATTGAGGTAGGGGCCATGGTAGTTATCCCGAATAATGCGCCCTAGAATCCGGGCAACATCCCACGGGAAAAACCTATAAAGAAGCAACGACTGGATTATTAACTTGAATAAATGAAACAAATTTAATAAATTAACTTAAATTTACTTACGATTCACCAGCGGGCCATAGCTCTCGTCGGAACTCGCCCACCAGCCTCTCTGGTGGCGTCGGGGGATCCGCGGGTCCGCGCACATACTCCCTGGTAACAGGATAAAACTGAATCCCGGGGTACTCCGAGGCCCACCCTGCAGTAACTGCTGGGCCCCCTGCTGCATCTGCTGCTGCATCCGCTGGTACATCCGGTGGCGGAACGGATCTGCTAGCGGATGGAGTCACAGGCCTCGACGACGATGTCGGTAGCACCGAGGAAGAATGACGGCGGGAAGAGCCTGTGTCCGGGCTCTCCAAGTCGGGATCGGAGGTCACATCCGGGGAATGCGGCTGGCGACCACGACTGCTACCACCACGCCCACGCCCACGCCCACGACCACCACCACCACCACCGCCGCCGCCGCCGCCACCGCCACGACCACGGCCAGCACCACCAGTACGGGTGCTCGCAACCATGCCCTATAAATAGAACACATAAACAAAATACCGACAATATAGATTTATAAATGAATATAAAACTAAACATATCCATACCAGCAGCAGGGCGATGAGTGCCGCCCAGACGAGTAGGCCTAGGAGTACCATCTGCAAAAAGAAACTCATACAATAATACGCAAATATCCCAAACTGAAATAAATATTACAATCAGAAGTGAAGTACGAATAAAAGCTAGATACACAAAATCTGATAAAATCACGCACCAATACAACAAAGTACAATTCTTGTAACTTTTGATGAAAGGGCATCTTGTGTTCCACTAGACTTGTAATTGTAAATCCAAATGTAATAGGGTAATTTAGGATTCGAGACTAGATATTGGGTGCTTCAAGATACAACTGAAATATAGCGATATTTAATCATCGTCATCGTCCTCTTCCTCGGCCTCGGCCTCATCATCATCATCATCCTCATCGTCGAATTCATCTGTATCCTCATCCTCATCCTCATAAAGTTCTTCTTCTTCTTCTTCTGTCTCAATACTTGGGACAAGACGCCTCTTTCTCCCCTAGTTGACATCTAAGTCTTGTATATCAACCTCTTTCTCCCCTCTATTTTCATCAGCAAGAGGTATATCAACCTCTAATTCAACATCCATGTCACAAGACTGTTGTCCCAAGTATTGGGGCTTTTCAATCTGGTCCTCTTGGTATGCTGGGTCTCCAACGTTGAATGTATTTCTAGATTTAATCTTGCATACTGCCCACCAGTCAAAGCGATCTCTACGATGCCTTGGGTAGCTTGTATAGTAGACTTGAACAGCCTGATTTGCTATCGCAAACGTGTCGGACCCTCTATACCTCCTGCGATGATTTATATCGACGAATCCAAATTGTTTATCGATTCTCCAACCGATATTTGGTGTCGTATCGAACCACTCACATTTGAACATAACAATATGCATATCAAATGGGGCACTATATTGTAATTCTACAATATCCCGAAGCACTCCATAATAGTCAAAGTCCGGCTCGTCGTCATAGATTGTGCCTCTTATGCAAACACCAAAATCCTTCGTACTGAAGCCGTCATTGAGAAATTCGGCATTTATAGGATGTTGAGTTGTCTTAAACTTGAAGCCATTAACGACATAGCCGGGCCAAGTCTTTGCATGCTTCTTCGGTCCCAATGACAAATAACGAATGCTCTCATTTGTGAGTGTACTTGGTTCAGCTAATAAAACCTGTAAACTTTAAATGTTTTAGTTGCATATATATATTTAAATGGTAGCCGCATAACATATTATCTCAGTTACTTACGTAATCTCGAAACCATGACGGAAAGGTAAAATCAACCTCTCTTTGAAGTCCCTCATCGGTAATATCGGGTGTCCTTATTTTGACTTCATCTCTAAATACACTGTTAGAGAGAATAAAAATTAGTGTAGTCACTTACCTCACCAAATTAGAGATTATAACGAGGTGTAGGCACTTACTTCTCCAAATCTCTCACTTATTGTATGTCATAATTTAACAAGACATATCGGTGAGCGGCATCATACTCATCGTCACTCAACCACCGTTTCTTACTAGCCCCAATAGGCTTGCCCCTTAAATTGAATATACCTCCTTCCTCAACGTCTTCGTCATTCCTTTGAGGTCTATTTCGATTTGTCTCAACATGAGTATCGAAATAAATGGAGCAAAAGTTTGACACCTCCTCGATAAGATATGCTTCGCATATCGAAGCCTCTATATGAGCCTTGTTGCCAACTTTCTTCTTTAGATGATGTAGATACCTAGAGAGACAAATTATCTTGAGAATTAACGATGAATTGTAAAATCCACTTAAATTATATCGATTTTTATTTACCTTTCAAAGGGGTACATCCATCGATAATGAACAGATGCACCGACACGGGCTTCGTATGCTAGATGAATCGGTAGATGCTCCATACTGTCGAAGAAACCCGGTGGAAATATTTTCTCTAACTTGCAAATTGTTAAGACAATCTTCTCCTCAAGTTGTATCATATGTTGCACCGTGAGCTTAGTTGAACAGATATCCCTGAAGAATGTAGACAGCTCGGCCAACGGAACCCATACAGCAGAAGGCAACAACTCTCTCAATGCAATGGGCAGTAATCTTTCCATAAACACGTGGCAGTCGTGACTCTTCATTCCTGTTAGCTTGCGTTCATTGAGATCAACGCATCTAGACAAATTCGACACATAGCCGTCGGAAAATCTTAAAGTAGATATCCACTTGCAGATTATTAATCTATCTTCCTTGCTCAATGCGTATGGCGCTATCGGCTTAGTTACTTGTCCACCAGCTCCCCTTTGTATCAAGTTTAGATTATGACATTTGCATATCTCGGCCATGTCTTGTCTTGCTTTTGGATTGTCCTTCGTCTTTCCTTTAATATCCATAACGGTATTGAAGACATTATCAAACACATTCTTTTCGATATGCATGACATCAAGATTATGCCTAATAAGATTATCTTTCCAATAAGGCAAGTCCCAGAAGATACTCCGTTTGGTCCATTTATGGCTTTGTCCGAACCCCTCGATACGATTGTTCGATGGATCTTCCATTGCGGTGGGCAATTCCTTTACATCTTCCCAAATATCGTATCCCGACAATCTGGCAGGAGGTTCAGAAAATTCTTATTTTCTATATCTGAACGCGTCCTTGTTCTTTCGCCAAGGATGTCTCGTTGGCAGAAATTGACGGTGACAGTCAAAGAAAGAAGTTTTTCCTCCATGTCTAAGGCGGAACGCCTTACTATTTTCCATACATATCGGACAAGACATGTTGCCGTGCGTACTCCATCCCGACAGCATACCATATGCTGGAAAATCATTGATTGTCCACATGAGTGAAGCTCTCATCTGAAAGTTTTGTTTTCTGGAAATATCTTAGGTCGTGACGCCGATCTCCCACAACTGTTTCAGCTCATCCACCAACGGCTGTAAATATATATCGATGTTCTTTGTCGAATTTTTGGGACCGGGTATGATAGCTGTCAAGAACATATAAGGAGTCTTCATACACATCCATGGTGGCAGATTATAAGGGGTAAGAATGACCGGCCAGCATGAGTATTGAGATCCCGACTGTCCGAAAAGGGCGAAGCCATCAGAACATAGCGCCAGGCGTACATTTCTAGGCTCTGCAGCAAAATTTGGATGACACAAATCAAAATATTTCCACGCCTCCCCATCCGAAGGATGTGACAATTCTCCTTCGTCCTTTTTACGATCTTCACTGTGCCACGTCATGTGTTCTGCTGTATTCAGAGACATATACATCCTCTGTAAGCGCTTCGTGATCGACAAGTAATGCATATACTTGTAAGGACATCGTTTTCTAGTTGACTTTCCTTTTCCCTGTACTGTCTTGTAACGATCCGCATTACAGAACCAACAACTTTCTAATACGCAATTCTCTTTGTAATACAACATGCATCCGTTGCGACAGCAATCTATCTTCTCGTACCCCAGTCCCAGTTGTCGGACCATCATCTTTGACTTGTAGAAGTTTCTTGGGAGCTCTTTTGATTCCTTCGGTAACACCTCATTAGTTAATTGTGTGATCCGATCATAGCAAGCTTGTGGCAAGTTAAAATCAGACTTTATGTTCAACAACCGCATCGTCACTGACAGTGCGGAATGAGTCTCACAACCAGGATATAGAGGAGTATCTGCATCCTTAAACATATCATAGAACTCCTTTGCCTCGGGATTAGGATCCTCCGGATCAAAATTAGGCCCTGCCGCAGCATACACCATATCTCGTGCAAGGTTCTGCATGTCTCCATAATCCACAGAGCATCCGTCGTCTTCGAGGACATCCGTTGCAGCATTATCATCAAAAGCATAAGTACCAGCTTCTGCAGCCTGTCTTTCTGAATATAATTCACCTTGCGATGACCACAGGCCGTAATCACGTACGAAACCCTTACGGGTCAAATGATCTCTCACAGTCATCACTTCTTCGAAACGTCTATTGTGACAATTAACACATGGACACTTGATTTTGTTATCGTCCATGTACTGAGTTTTGCTCATGGCATCCTTAAGAAATACTTCCACACCTGCCTGAAAATCGTCACTCACACCAATTCTGCTCTCGTGTTGTCGTTTGTACATCCATGTACGATCAACAAAGTAACGATTCATGCTCGATTTGATGTGAATATCTGTATCGTAAGACAAACTAAACATAAGAATTAATAGTCCGATACCGATACTCATATCGTAAGAAAAACTAAACTTGTGGATAACACGCTAGGCCTACGACGAGGCTACTTAGTATCATAATCTAACATAATTAGTATATAATCATGTAACTGGTGGATCCGCTAGCTAGTAAGCCGGATGTACTTAATATCAGAGAGTATCAGATTAGTATCAGTATATAGGTTAGGTAGACCGTATCAAATGCATATCGGAATAGTAGGCCGAATAGGAGGCCGAGATAGTCGAATGAGAAGAAGGGAAGAAAGGAGGAGCAGATGGTATACTAGACTAGTTCTGGGTCAAATTAGGAGTCCAAGTCAACTCTGTCAAAACTAACCTTAATTAGGCTAAACTTCTACCTTAGCTAATCAAATATATATACTAGACTTCACGACGTGTGTCTGTGTATATATATATATATATATATATATATATATATTATTAATAAATTACTTAAAATTATGCCTATATATATATATATATATATACATATATATATCAAGGTTCAAAGTATCGGTATCGGAATCGGTATCGGACTATTCCTATGAGTATTGGTATCGGCGATATCGGTAGTATCGGCGGTTTCGGATCGGAGTATCGGATTTTTTGGTATCGGAGAACAAATAATTATTAATAAATTATTTACATTTAAAAACATATATTTTATACATTTAGGCATAATTTTAAGTATTTTCAGTGTTATTTCTTAGTAGTTTTGAAATTAAATGAAATAGTAGTCACCCTTACCGATTGGTTTACAAACAATAGATGTGATTTTCTTCAATTGATGTGATTTTCTTCTTTTACATGCTTCTACAACCTTGTTATGCTTTAAACCCTTGTTGATTTGTCTTTTTTGTTTAATTTTCTTTGTCGAATTGACCGGAACAAAGACCTCCAATGTCGATATCGGTCAATACTTGGTATCGGTCGGTATCGGATCGGAATATGCCAAACCGTATCGGTATCGGCCGTATCGGATCGGTATCGGCCGATACTTTAAACCATGATATATATGTCTGAGTGTGTGTGTATCCGTGTGTCTGTGTCCGTGTGTGTCCGTGTGTGTGTGTGTGTGTCCGTGTGTGTGTGTGTCTGTGTGTGTGTGTGTCCGTGTGTGTGTGTGTCTGTGTGTGTGTGTTCGTGTGTGTGTGTGTGTGTCCGTGTGTGTGTGTGTGTCTATGGGAGAGGAGGAGGAGGACTCCTGCGCGGGGACTCCAGAGTCCCTCCTACGCCCCCCTGCCCCGACCCCCCTAACCCCTGCCCGACCCCCCCCAACCCCTGCCCGACCCCCTCTCCCACCCCCCTGCCCCCCCCTGCCCCGACCCCCCCCAACCCCTGCACGACCCCCCCAACCCCTGCCCGACCCCCTCTCCCACCCCCCTGCCACCCCTGTCCCGACCCCCCCAACCCCTGCCTGACCCTCCCCCAACCCCTGCCCGACCCCCTCTCCCACCCCCCTGCCCAGACCACCCCCCCACCCCTGCCCGACCCCCTCCCCGACCCCCCCTGCCCCCTCTCCCACCCCACCCTTGCCCCGACCACCCTACCCCCTACCCGAACCCCCCTGCCCAGACCACCCCCCCACCCCTGCCCGACCCCCTCCCCGACCCCCCTGCCCCCGACCACCCCACTCCACCCTTGCCCCGACCACCCCACCCCGTACCCGAAACCCCCCCTGCCCAACACCCTCTCTGACCACTACGACAGTCCCCCAACCCCCCAAATCGAAAAAGAGAGAGAGAGAGAGAGAGAGAGAGGGAGATACAGAGAGAGAGAGGGGGGAGAGAGAGCATACCTTAGAGAGAGAGAGGGAGATCGCCGGTCGGAGAGAGCGAGATCGTCGGAGAGAGGGAGAGGGAAGAGAGAGAGTGTTTTGGGGGGGAATGAAAATTTCCCCTCCCCCCCCCCGTCGGTTCAATTTAAGTTAGGGTACAGAAATTAGCGACGGAGTAGCGACGGATTATTCCGTCGCTATGTCGTCAATCAAATCTCGTGCCAATATTTTAGGCTTTTGCCGCCAAAATATGCGACGTTCTAACGACGGATATAAAACCGTCGCTACTTGGCCGACGACCTATCGACGGCGTAGCGACGGATATGGACATAAAAAAATAAAAAAAATTGTCCACTGCTTTCCGTCGGTATTTCGTCACAAATCCGTCGGTGATCCGACCGTAATAGCGACGGAAAATTTTCGTCGCTAAATGGCCGTCGCTAAAATGCTGTAATTTGGTAGTGATATATGATATATGTGCATATGTACAATTAAATATGAAAATATATTTAGTGGAACACTAAGATAAGATACAACCTACCCACACATAATATGACGACACGGTCATCTTTAGACGCACTACATAACTACATGGGCTTGGGCTTGGTACGGGTCCAGTTCAGTCTAGTTTGGTACAACCGAAATCCCTAATAATCGATAACCTTAATAATAATCAATTAAAATATATATAGGGGTCATGCGGCAACTTGGCCGGGCTTTCTTAGTTAGAACACACCTATGGCTCGACATTTCCCTACCACGGCTAAACACTAGTCAAAGCACGCCACTGCACTATCCATGCGATGATTCCTAGTCGTCTTGTACTCAAATTCTTAACCATGGCTAAAATCATCTACCGTAATAATTAACTAAATAATCCTTTATAAAAATCTAAAATCACCATTTAAATCAAATAAATAAAAAAAGTTCAAAAAAAAATTTCGGGAAGGGAAGCTACAAATCTACCCACCTTAAAATAATTTTGTCCTCGAAATTCTAATTCATAACTATTACTAAAAATTCAAAGTCTACTATTACTTTAATCTCCTCAAATTTAATTTCTCAAAATATTTTATGACCTTCTCTAGTCATTTTATAAATCCGAGTAATTGAGCACTTTTAACCACCTTTGGTCATACTACTCCTCAAAATTCGGTCACTAAAAATCTTATAACATCCAACTAGTTGCTAAAATCACTATCCAAAGATATTTATAGCATACGGTGTCTCTAATATCCTCATATCTATCAAGCAACCAAAAATTTCAACAATCAAGCAATATTACACTATACTTTAAGAATTTCTAATAAATTCTAGTCAGCACGATCATTCGTCACCTCGAAGTAGGAAGGGACGAGAATCAATGGTAGGGGAAAAGCAAGGGAGTATAGTTGAGAGCAATTACGGAGTTTTCTAGGACGTAGAGAATTTTCAAGGCAGAGTGGATTGAGATTTCTAAGGGTTTAGTCATATTCGCAGGCTCGTACCAGTACAGTTACGTAACCGGTACGATATGCTCTGACCTGCATAGGCCACCAAAAAACTTGTCACGATCTGTACCCGCTTTTTGGACGCGAGCTCGTGAGCAAGCCAGCTACGTATCGAGCGGACTCCAGCCCAACTCGAATATGTAAATGCTGTCAAGGCCTAATCATGGTAAAGTAAATCCTATCTCAATCCATAATGAGTATATAAATATGAATGGACACTATGGGTTGTGGTCTGCAGCCCACTAGCATATATATCCGATAAGACTCTAAAGAAAAATAACAAGAGTCTAAAATGAATCAAGAAACAGAATATCTCATGATAATGAAGAAAAGTACGAGCGGATAATAAACACAATAACGATACCTGAATCCCGCAAGCGTATCATCACCTCTGCCATCCAGAACTACTAGCTAACTCCATGTAATTGCTAAACCTGAAGAGATCATCTGGTCCTCAGAGGATATAGCAAGATACATAATATACATGTCTATCTAACAGTTTATCAAGCAAATAAAGGAAATACAAAAAATAAACTGGAAAAGTCAAATCAAAACGAAAACACGAATATACACGACTGGGAGAACCTCTATGCATAATCAAACTACTGGAGAAGAACAAGAGAACACGATATCACGATGTCAACGAATCACAAATCGAATACTCAAACCCTCGTCCCTAGTGTGGACTCGCAGATTTGAACAACTACTAACCCTCGCCCCTAGTGTGGACTCGCAGGCTAGTATTACCCTCGCCCCTAATGTGGACTCGCAGGTGTGGATCAATAACTACTAACCCTCGCCCCTAGTGTGGGCTCACAGGCTAGCATCACCTTGGCCCCTAATGTGGAACCGCAGGTGTGGATAGATAACTACTAACCCTCGCCCCTAGTGTGGGCTCGCAGGCTAGCATAACTACTAACCCTCACCCCTAGGGTGGACTCGCAGGTTAGCTTCAAGAATTTCAAGGTACAGCAGTTCCGTCATGACTCATTCATCCTATGACACGATACGACTCAGTCCAAGTACAAGTGATGACACGACACGACCCAAATTACGATACACGAGAGAACCAATCCAATATTAACTACAAAATAACTATGAACAGGAATTGTAAATACATATATCCAATATGAACTACAAAATTAACTATGAACAAGAACTGTAAATACATATATCCAATATGAACTACAAAATTAACTATGAATAGGAACTGTAAATACATATATCAAATATGAACTACATAATTAACTATGAACAGGAACTGTAAATACATATATCCAATATAAACAACAAAATTAACGATGAACAGGAACTATAAATACATATATCCAATATGAACTACCAGCTAACTATAAACAAGGACTATATGTACATACTAGCATGCACGATGTACATACTAGCATGCACGATGTACAAATCTCATGTCAATAATCAACTAGTAAGAATGTATAATAGTATAAATATATATGTAAATAAACTGTAGAGGGAGACAAGGTATCTTGTCTGGTGGTTGCACGCAGATCCAACAACAATATAGTCAACCGCTAAGCCATAGAGTCCAAATCACCACAACTGTCTCCGAAAGCTGAAACAGATAATGCCAACAGTCTCAGAATAGTCAAATTAGCTATGATTGCTTGTTCTTAAGTCCAATTCTGGACAAAAAGGTAAAACGGTAATTTCGGACCAAAACGGTGTCCGCCGCTGGACCCGCTTTGTACCAAAAAACGTGCCAGAGTCAATGGTCTCTAAAGTCATCAAATAATATGTCTATAGATCCGGTTTGACGATACGAACCCAACGGTATGTCCAATTTTGGATTCTGGTGGGCCGTGCACAAGATCGTCTGTTGAATCGGATCGTAGGGCCCGCGAAATGGCGATCCAATCAACTGTCTCAGAATCGGACCAAACTTGGCAAACAGGACCCAAAAAATGATACGGTCCTGTTGGCGCAAATTTCATCTCGATCTGACGAGCGTGCACAAAGTAATTGAAAAATTTGCACAGAGGCCGATACGGTAAATTTCGACGGATACGCATCAAATTCGTCGAGCACACGCGACCAATTTGAATTCCGTCAAAGGTCACACGACCACGAAGCTGTTACGCACCTTTCGATGCTTTCGGTTTGCGACCACATCGCCTGAAATGGTGGGACGCACATCGTATCGAAGGTTTTCGTGATTTTGAAAACAGATTTTTGATCAACTTTACACAGGTTTTATTTAATGAATACCTAGATTTATTTAAAACTGAAAGAAGGGTTTTGTTGCCCAACATGTTGTCAATAAACTCCTTCAAATAGGTTTTTGAAATCATGCATGGTTTAGAAGATAATTAAATGTAAAGTAGGCTAACTCGACTGTTGTCAGTCCTGTTTTCGAATCAGTTTTTCGCCATTTTTGACATCAATTTTATATCGATTTTGTTTCGATTTAGTTCGAAACGATCCATTGGTGTCAAAGACCTATAGGTTGTGTTTCCAACGCATATTCTGGTTTGGATAAAGACGGAGAGTCGAGGGAGAAATCTTACAAGGAAGTGGCCGACCTGGCTTGCTGTCCTGTTTGATGCTGCCACTGTGCTCGGCTGCACGTGGCGGTCCTGGCCACGTGCGGCGGTAGCGCCGACGGCCGAGGGTTCGTACAGAAGTCCAGGGGTAGCTGGGTCGACGTAGCGGAGTTAGGGTTAGGGAGTAGATCCAAATAACTCCTCCCTTCTTTCGATCATTTATATGTACCTGCGCACGCGAGCGAGTTTTCCCCGCTCGGGTTCAACTCTGCTAGAAAGCAGTCGGAAGTGGGCCTGTGGGTGGCCAGGCTGGGCTTGGAGGAGAGTTTAGGCTGGGCCGACTGTAGTTGTGTGGTGTACATATATGTAGTTACTTAAAAAGTCTATCATATAGATATTTGGAGATATGTATATGTAGATTTATATACAACTACGAAATTATAGTTCCTTTAATTCCAAGAATAGACATAAAACTGTTAAGTCATTTCTTTAGCAAATAGCAACCTAGTAGAATGATATTTATTATATATAACCATATTGACTTATAAAAACATTTATTAAACCATTAAACAAATACAAAGTGTATATATACATATTTAGGAATATATAATCCAATGGACATTACAACCAAATGTGTCTTTAGTCTGTAAACCAAAATAAAAGCTAAACAAATATATTTGCACGTGTCATCATAATTCTAGACAAATATTGATATTACCCGTAATATCACATATATGATATATGTACATATGTACAAGAAAATATATTTAGTGGAACACTAAGATAAGATACAACCTACCCATACATATTATGACCACATGGTCATCTTTGGACACACTACATAACTACATAGGCTTGGGCTTGGTATGGTCCAGTTCAGTCTGGTTTGGTACAATCGGAATCCCTAATAATCGATAACCTTAATAATAATCAATTAAAATATATATAGGGGTCATGCCGCAACTTGGCCTGGCTTTCTTAGTTAGAACACACCTATGGCTCGGTATTTCCCTACCACGGCAAAACACTAGTCAAAGCACGCCTCTGCACTATCTGTGCCATGATTCCTAGTCATCTTGTACTCAAATTCTTAACCATGGCTAAAATTATCTATCGCAATAATTAACTAAATAATCGTTTATAAAAATTTAAAATCATCATTTAAATAAAATAAATAAAAATATTTTAAAAAAAAATTTGGGAAGGGAAGCTACAAATCTATCCACCTTAAAATAATTTTGTCCTCAAAATTCTAATTCATAACTATTACTAAAAATTTAAAGTCTACTAGTACTTTAATCTCCTCAAATTTAATTCCTCAAAATATTTTATGACCTTCTCTAGTCATTTTATAACTCCGAGTACTTGAGCACTTCTACCCACCTTTGGTCATACTACTCCTCAAAATTCGATCACTAAAAATCTTATAACATCCAACTAGTTGCTAACATCACTATCCATAGATATTTATAGCATATGGTATCTCTAATATCCTCATATCTATCAAGCAACCAAAAATTTCAACAATCAAGCAATATTACACTATACTTTAAGAATTTCTAATAAATTCTAGTCAGCACGATCATTCGTCACCTCGAAGTAGGAAGGGACGAGAATCAATGGTACGGGAAAGCAAGGGAGTATAGTTGAGAGCAATTATGGAGTTTTCAAGGACGTAGAGAATTTATAGAAGAATTTCCAAGACAAAGTGGATTGAGATTTCTAAGGGTTTAGTTATATTCGCAGGCTCGTACCAGTACAGTTACGTAACCGGTACGATATGATCTGACCTGCCATGGGCCACCAAAAAAACTTGTCATGATCCGCACCCGCTTTTCGGACGCGGGCTCGTGAGCAAGCCAGCTACGTATCGAGCGGACTCCAGCCCAACTCGAATACATAAACGTTGTCAAGGCCTAATCAAGGTAAAGTAAATCCTATTTCAATCCATAATGAGTATATAATATGAATGGATACTATGGGTTGTGGTCTGCAGCACACTAGCATATATATCCGATAAGACTCTAAAAAAATAACAAGAGTCTAAAATAAATCAAGAAAAGAATATCTCATGATAATGAAGAAAAGCACGAGAGGATAATAAATGCAATAACGATACCTGAATCTCGCAAGCGTATCATCACATCTGCCATCTAGAACTACTAGCTAACTCCATGCAATCGCTAAACCTGAAGAGATCATCAGGTCCTCAGAGGACATAGCAAGATACATAATTACATACTTATCTAGCAGTTTATCATGCAAATAAAGGAAATACAAAAAATAAGCTGGAAAAGTCCAATCAACATGAAAACATGACTGTACACGACTGGAAGAACCTCTACGCATAATCGAACTACTAGAAGAACAAGAGAACACGATATCATGATGTCAATGGATAACCAATCGAATACTCAAACCCTCGCCCTAGTGTGGACTCGTAGGGTAGCATCACCCTCGCCCCTAATATGGACTCGCAGGTGTGGATCAACAACTACTAACCCTCGCTGTTAGTGTGGGCTCGCAGGCTAGCATCACCCTGGCATCTAATATGGACCCGCAGGTGTAGACATATAACTACTAACCCTCGCCCCTAGTGTGGGCTCACAGGCTAGCATAACTACTAACCCTCACCCCTAGTGTGGACTCGCAGGTTAGCTTCAAGAATTTCAAGTTACAGCAGTTCCGTCATGACTCATTCATCATATGACACGATGCGACTTAGTCCAAGTACAAGTGATGACACGACATGACCCAAATCATGATACACGAGATAACCAATCCAATATGAACTACAAAATTAATTATAAACAGGAACTGTAAATACATATATCCAAAATGAACTACAAATTAACTATAAATAGGAACTGTAAATACATATATCCAATATGAACTACAAATTAACTATGAACAGGAACTGTAAATACATATATCCAATATGAACAACAAAATTTACTATGAACAGGAACTGTAAATACATATATCCAATATAAACTATAAAATTAACTATGAACAGGAACTATAAATACATATATCCAATATGAATTACTAGCTAACTATAAACAAGGACTATAGTACATACTAGCATGCACGATGTACAAATCTCATGTCAATAATCAACTAGTAAGACTGTATAATATAAATGCATATAAATAAACTGTAGAGGGAGGCAAGGTATCTTGCTTGGTGGTGTACGCAGATCCAACAACAATATAGTCAACCGCTAAGCCATAGAGTCCAAATCACCACAATTGTCTCCGAAAGCTGAAACAGACAATGCCAACAGTCTCAGAATATTTAAATTAGCTAGGATTGCCTGTCCTTAAGTCCAATTATGGACGCAGAGGCAAAACGGTAATTTTGGACCAAAACGGTATCC
The DNA here is from genome assembly GCA_029216955.1 of Iris pallida. Lineage (NCBI taxonomy): Eukaryota > Viridiplantae > Streptophyta > Magnoliopsida > Asparagales > Iridaceae > Iris > Iris pallida. Next base: position 22,557 of record JANAVB010030942.1, read on the forward strand.
GTCGTTGCACCCGCTTTGTACCGAAAAACGTGTAAGTCAATGGTCTCTAAAGTTATCAAACTACATATCTATAGATCCTGTTTGACGATACAAACCCAACGGTATGTCCAATTTTGGATTCTGGTGGGCCATGCACAAAATCGTCCGTTGAATCGGATTATGGGGCCCGCAAAACACCGATCTAATCAACTGTCTCAGAATTGGACCAAACTTGGCATACAGGACCAAAAAATGATACGGACCTGTTGGCACAAGTTTTATCTCGATCTGACGAGCGTGCATGAAGTAATTAGAAAATTTGTACAAAGGTCGATTTCGTAAATTTCGACGGATACGCATCAAATTCGTCGCGCACACGCGGCCAATTTAAATTTCGTCAAAGCCCACACGACAATGAAGCCATTACGCACCTTTCGATGCTTTTGGTTCATGACCACTTTGCCCAAAATGACGGCACGTACGTCGTATCGAAGGTTTTTGCGATTTTAAAAATAGATTTTTGATCAACTTTGTACAGATTTTACTTAATGAATACCTAGAATTATTTAAAACTGAAAGAAGGGTTTTATTGCCCTACATGTTGTCAATAAACTCCTTCAAATAGGTTTTTGAAATCATGCATGGTTTAGAAGATAATTAAATACAAAGTAGGCTAACTCGACTGTTGTCAGTCCTGTTTTCGAATCAGTTTTTCGCCATTTTTGACATCGATTTTATTTTAATTTCGTTTCGATTTAGATCAAAACAATCCATTGGTGTCAAAGACCTATAGGTTGTGTTTCCAACGCATATTCTGGTTTGGAAAAAGACGGAGAGTCGAGGGAGAAATCTTACAAGGAAGTGGCCGACCTGGCTTGCTGTCCTGTTTGATGCTGCCACTATGCTCGCTGCGCGCGGCGGTCCTGGCCGCGTGCGGTGGTGGCGCCGACGGCCGAGGGTTCGCACGGAAGCCCAGGGGTGGCTGGGTCGACGCCGCAGATTTAGGGTTAGGGAGTAGATCCAAAATAACTCCTCCCTTCTTTTGATCATTATATGTACATGCGCACGCGAGCGAGTTTTCCCCTTGTGTTCAACTCTGCTGGAAAGCAGTCGGGAGCGGGCCTATGGGAGGCCATGCTGGGCATGGGAGAGAGTTTAGTCTGGGCCGACTGTTGTTGTGTTGGTGTACATATATGTAGTTACTTAAAAAGTCTATCATATAGACATTTGGAGATATGTATATGTAGATTTATACAACTACAAAATTATAGTTCCTTTAATTCCAAGAATAGACATAAAACTGTTAAGTCATTTCTTTAGCAAATAGCAACCTAGTAGAATGATATTTATTATATATAACCATATTGACTTATAAAAGTAATTATTAAACCATTAGACAAATACAAAGTGTATATATACATATTTAGGAATATATAATCTAATGGACATTACAACCATGTGTGTCTTTAGTCTGTAAACCAAAATAAAGCTAAACAAATATATTTGCACGTGTCATCATAATTCTAGACAAATATTGATATTACCCGTAATATCACATATATGATATATGTGCATAAGTACAGTTACATACGAAAATATTTAGTGGAACACTAAGATAAGATACAACCTACCCCACATAATATGACGACACGGTCATCTTTGGACACACTACATAACTAAATGGGCTTGGGCTTGGGCTTGGTACGGGTCCAGTTCAATTTGGATTGGTACAACCGGAATCCCTAATAATCGATAACCTTATAATAATCAATTAAAATATATAGGGGTCATGCCGCAACTTGGCCTGGCTTTCTTAGTTAGAAGACACCTATGGCTCGGCATTCCTCTACCACGGCTAAACACTAGTCAAAGCACGCCACTGTACTATCCATGCCATTATTCCTAGTCGTCTTGTACTCAAATTCTTAACCATGGCTAAAATCATCTACAGCAATAATTAACTAATAATCCTTTATAAAATCTAAAATCACAATTTAAATCAAAGAAATAAAAATATTTCAAAAAAATTTTGGGAAGGAAAGCTACAATGATGAAGATGATGATGAGGAAGGAGATGAAGATGGTGAAGGAGAAGGAGATAAAGATGGTGAACGAGAGGAGGAAGAAGCTCGGCCATGGAGTGGTGGCGGAGGCCACGGGCTCGGCCGAGCTTGGGGGAAGATGTGCGGCTATATGCGGGAGAGGGGTTAGGTTTAATAGGGTTTTAATATAAATATGCATATAGCTCTCTCTCTTTTTATCTATCTATATATAGACACACCCATATATATAAGCACAGCCCCAACCATTTGTAGGTACGATTGCACATGACAATATGATGATATGAGGTGAGATTGAAATCACACTATTTTATCATATATGATACGTTGTCCTCACTAAAAATATTGTGCATTTCATAGCACACCCCACATTGACATGTACAATAGGATTTTGAAAATAAAAAGATACTGTACTGAAATGAGAATGAAATGGTCACACAATTTATACCTAATTAGATGTACACATATATACATATATAATACTACTATATACTCATGCCATAATACAAATATAACAATAAATATTTTTTAAATAAACATAACATATTTAGTATATTTAAACATTAAAAATAATATAATATACCAACACATAAATATATTATAGCCAATAAATACATCTGTAGGGACGTGCTAAATATCTAAATGGGCTGGGGCTTGGCTCGATGGAGCCGAGTCGGGTCAAAACCGACATAGTGCAATAATTGAATTAAAATAGGTATTTATGATCATGGGTAAATAAGTTGGGTAAATAAGTAGCATACGGGGGCAAATAAATGGGACACAAGTGTCAGGCGGGTAGTGGGCTTCATATGGGCATGTCCATATTTTGGGTCGACAGGTTTGGATCGATGTCGGGTCCCAAAATTAAATTGGAAGTCAAGTCATAATTTAAGAGAAATAATTAATTGGCCTAAATTGACCCAAAAGTTGTGTGAAGCAAACGAAGCACAAGATGATGTGTCTGAGTGGGACACGAAGGTCATGGGTGCAGGACGTCTCGAGTAGGTCATGCATGAGGAGTTGGTTTCGAGAAAATGACTAGTCTTGTGCTCCCAAATTAAAAGTCACGACAATGTGCATTTGATGATTAAAGATAAAGGTGGAAAAATTAATTAATGATCAAAATGGTCTAAATTGACCCAAAGTTGTACGAAGTAATAAGAGCACAAGGGAACAAGTTTGAGTGGGACATTATATACTAAAATGAAGGTAATCTTGTCCACTACAAAATTTAAGAAGAAGTTTCTAAAGATGGACATCTCTGACGCTCCAAAAATCAAAGACACGGAAAAGTATATTTAAGGATAAAATAATCATAATGAAATATTTATTGAAAAATAAATCATTTAGGAAATTTAAAAAAATATACCCTAAATTTAGAGGGTTTACATTGTCACACACACATACTACCTAAACTGAAAACTGTAACCTAGCTACTGCTCACTAAGACACATTGACACACATTATGCACCACACACACTCACCTATCTATACACACAAACACACACAAGACACTCTCTACATTATGCAAACTGAGAACACATATACCACATGGCCACACATACATATATATACCCTATTTTTTATGTGTATATGTATAAATTATATTATCTAGCTTGTGTGATAAATGTGATGTAATATAAATATTGTATATTGTCTATATAAATAATGTGTATATAGAATATGGTAATTGATATGTGTGCGTTGCCTATATCCTTGTGTTGGCATATAGCCTAGGTAGTATAGCCTATGGCATGTGGAGTGTGTACACTTGAGTTTAGTGTATTGTTAGACTAGTGTGACTTGTGTATGGTGTGTGCTTGCTAGGATAGTCTTGTCTAGGCTTAGTGAGACTTGTTTGGGTTACGCTTGACCTAGTTTGACTAGTGTAGTTGACTAGAGTTGACCAAGGGTTGATTGTAACCTAGATTGACCCCAAACGTTATGTAGATGCATGTAGCAGTCTATTTTATTATTTTAGACATGTAGTGACTTGTACCGTTCTATAGGAGACAAATACCACTTCTCGTACAGTATATTCTCTTCAGATATTCAGGATACCAGGCAAGTACATTCTCTGATCATTTTATATCTTATTTAGGATTATATTTTCTGCTTTAGATTATTTTACTTGATGCTGACACGTTGGTAAAACGGATTAGTACTATATGGATCCCTTCATGATATGTATCCCCCTCGGAAGCATCAGATACTCATGTCTCGTGTGTTTCACTTACATCATGTATCTCATGCTTCTATTATCATGAATCTTCATGTATAAGCTTGTGATTCATGTACTCTCATGAATCACTCTTGAATCACCCTTTATGGACTAGTAGTATAGTCATGAATCTTAACGTAACTTGACTGGATCCTTGTATATTGATTGGGGATAGGGGAGTAGAAACTGAACATGTAAATAATTCCAAAGTAGAATAGTCATGAATCACCTCTTTAGTATAGTCATAAATCACCCTCCACTGTTCACACATGTTCATCTGGTACTCTAAATCACTAGTACTGATTAGTTCTCTTATATTGTAGCTATTTACTTACTGTCTCTCTTTATATCATGTTGTTCTTCAGTTTCATGTATCTTACTATCTAGCATGTTTATATTTCCTAACCTGTTATGATTTATTAAGATGTATTGTGCTCGCTTCTGTCCTGACTGGACCGGTTAAAAATATTACAGAGGATGAGGATGAGGCGTGTTGTCCCATATATTACGGGACTACCCTAGAGGACTGCTGTGACCTGGACCAGCAGCAGGACCCCTTAGCAGAGGATGACACACCCTTAGTCTAGGATGTCTTTTCATTATATTACTCTATGGATTATTGTATATTGAGATTTGGGATGTTATCTAGATTTGTGATATCTTAGACACTTAAACTTTTATCTGGTTGTATCTCTATAAATTTATTTCATTTCATTCCATATCTATCTATCTTTTCATTTTATTTCATGTCACCTCCATTCGGAGTGTATATACTGTACAGGTACCTTATATATTGTTAGATGATTGACCTAGGACAGCGTTCTACCGCTGACACTGTGGCGTAGGCTGGACGTACCCACTTCTCGTGCCCTTATTCTAGGGTGCGGGTCGTGACAGTGCACAAGCTTATGGGGTAGAAGTCTTTGAAGGTCTCCGGGTTATCCGGCTTGGGGATGAGGATAAGGTTGGCGCATGAAATCGATCGGGGGTATCTGGCTCCTTGGAAAAATATGGTTGTCGTCTCGTGGATATCCTCCTTGATGATGTCTCAGCAAGCTCTAAAGAATACACCAGTGAATCCGTCCAGACCGGGAGCACTGTGCTCGTTCAGAGCCCATACGGCCTCTTTGACTTCTAGTTCGGAGGGGAAAGCTGCAGCTAGGCGTTGTCACTGTCTTCTATCAGGCGAGGAATCTCCACTAGGAATTCCTCGTCCAAGGTGACGGCTTCTTTGGTGAACAACTGGGAATAGAAATTAGCGACCGCCGTCTGGATCCCCCGTTGATTTTTGATAATATGTCCGTTCTCGTCAGCGATTTGGTGTAGGTTGAGCTGTTGTCTGTGCCCCTTGACACAGGAGTGAAATTAGCTTGTGTTTTTGTCTCTCTCACTGTCCCATGTGAGCCTGGCTTTCTGTTTCCAGAAGTTCGCCTCAACTTTCAGCCGAAATTTTAGCAGAGCTCTAGTAAGGTTGAGGGCACGAGCCGCGGGGGATCTGTCGGTGGCGAATAGAATTTCAGCACGGGTGACATCATCCTCTGTTGTGTGGACCGCCTGAAAAATGTTACCGAAAGCAATCTTACTCCAAGCTGTGAGAGCTTTTCTGGTGGCTTTGAGTTTATTCACGATACATACCAGGGGGTCGAGGATGTCCATGCTAGCCCAAGAATTGGCAACCATGTTCATGAACTAGAGGTGATGGCTCCAGAAGTTGAGGAAGCATAAACTCTTCTTGATTTGGTTCGATTTGCTACTGATTTTAATGAGGAGAGGGAAGTGATCTGATTCGGTCATGTTGAGATGAGATAGACTGGAGATGATCTCCATGTCCGACCATTTCGGGTTGATGAGAGCACGATCAAGGCGAGAGTATTGACGTCGAGCTCTATCTTGCGTGTTGTACCAAATAAAAGTGCTGCCAACGAACTAGAGGGTAGACAGATGGGCGCTAAAGATGAAGTTGGTGAAGTTATGAATGGCCGATAGAGGAGAAGATCGGCCACCCGATTTCTCTTCTACGCACATGATGGCGTTGAAGTCGCTAATGCAAAGCTAGGAAAGGTCAATGTGGTTAAGCTGGACAAACTTCGGATATTCCCATAGCTGTTTACGTTCGGGAATGTCGCAGCTATCGTAGACAGACATGAGAGAGCAAGATAGGAGCGTGGGATGTTCCACCCAACAGGTGAGAGTCTGTCTCTAGTCGAGGATGATGCCGAGCTTCACATCGGCGAAGAAGAGGATCCATATGTCGTGGCATCCGGCGATGGCCGAAGAGAAGCCTAACTGTAACTGAATGGATTTGAGTTTATTTGGAGGAATTTTAGGTTCGATAATCACTAAGACATCTAGTCTGTGAATATCTTGAGACTCTTTAATCTTCTCAAGGTACATTTATTGGCGAGGCCTCTAACTTTCCACGAAAGGATGCTAAGCATTGGAGTTACTTTTGTAGTGCCCCGTCCCTATATCGTGCCCCGTACTCTGTCCACGGGGTGCGCGAGAATGGAACACTGTCGCTATCGATTCGGCCGGGACCGATAGGTCGGGATCGACCGAGTCGATCGAACGGGAACGGTTGAATTAAGATCCATTCCTCGTTATGGAATGTCTTCTTCGGAACCAAGTCCCATATTCAGCGGGTTGCGCCTCGAGGATTGACTCTGCGGCTGAGTCGGGAGAGACCTCCCTTTGCTCTGCTTTTTACGCCGCTTGCGTTGGTTTTGGCTTTGTTTTCTGAATGCGTTTCATGGATGTTTTTGATGGTTTTCATGGCTTGCATTTCGAACTCGCATTTCCTATCGAACTCTTTGAATAATGCAGTGTTCTAATCGGTTGCTTGTGCGATTTCAGGTAATCGCGTAGGCGACGTCTAGCGCGACCAACAAGTTCGCTCGCCAAGGTAAACTCAAGGTGAGTGGCTGACCCTTCTCTTCTCGACCCCCTTCTTAAGCAAAATCGATAGTGTTGATACGAATAAAAAGATAAATGCAAAGGCACGAAAGGCACAAAAGGCACGAAAGGCACGAACACGGGAAAATGAAATGAGTTTTCAAAAGAATGGTAGGCTATGTCTTAATAACTAAAAAGAAAAAAATGGTCTTTGCACGGTCATTGGACAACTTGTCGACAAGGTAGAGTTTCCCCGAACGGCAACCCGGGGCCACGGGACCGTTGCGGCCAAGAAAGGAAACAAATACAAAAGCTGTGCTGGGCACAACGTTAGGCGAGGACTTGCAGCGGGGCTCGCTACTCGCGCTGAAAGGGCCTCGTCTAATCAAAGCAAAAAGGAGTCCACAATGGCTCTGGGAGCCAGTGACCAACACACGAAGTATAGCACTTAATATGCAAAAGATAACAATTGAAAGGAAAGAACATGGTAAGTTTCATAAGGCGCGACGCGGTCCGCCGGGGTAAGTTTCAACGTAAAGTTCACTATGCTTGTCATTACTTGTTTGGAAATTCATTAGGATGGCTAGAAACATTCATACTCTAATGTCATATAAACTCTTCAACCAAATGAGAGCTTGGAATTTAAATAGCCACGCACCAGTACAAAGTGTAATGTACTGATCCTCGCTCTCCACGCAGGTACCCCGAACCACGAAGGGCGTGCCAACTAGAGCTCAAGGCGGCGTGAACTCTTTTGAAGCCTCGTCCGTGTGAAGGCTTGTTTTTGGATTTCCTTTTGAAGAAGACCGCACATCAGTCCAAAGAAAAATGACGACTCGACTTCCCGCCATAGCAGGTGGAAATATGTATTGGTTTTTACTTGTATAAAAGGGTGTAATGTATGGAACGACTATCTCATCGGCGTTCATTTTTGTAAGTCGAAGTCATGTTGTAGCCCGCGCGGCAATGATTGTAAAAAGAAGTCTATGTAAAGTTCATATTATCAATGAAAAGTCTATTTCCATTTCAAATGTGTTATTCAATTTCTCTGCGTACTCTAATTTGATGTTGTGTTTCGGATAACCTTATGACTATGCCTTGTGCGAACGCAACTTAGGTTCGCACGGCATCACGCCCGGGGGACGACTATCGATTCGACGGAATCGGGGCGTGACATAATGGTATCAGAGCACGGCTTTACATCCTTTGGCCTCGCGTCTAGAGTTTCAAACCATTGACCACGCAACGATGAGATAAGTTGTTCCATACAATGAGTCCGTAATAATTGAGACTGATGCGTTGCCTTCGTATCGCAGAAGTGGCGGAACCCACGGCCGAGCAAGAACAGAGCGCTTCCAGCGGCTCTAGTAGCTCGCATCGTCCGCAGGCCGGACCTTCTAACGATACCATCGAAAGGATGCTGCGCATGATGGAGGCGCAGCGGAACCAGTCCGAGAACCGACATCAACGAGTAGAGGAACGACAGGCCCAGTTCGAAGCTCGCTTCGATGCGCACATCAAACTTCAACAAAAGCAGATGGATACCCTGCAGCAGATCGTCCAGACGTTTGCGGCCAACGGAAATTCTGCGACGGCACCTACCGTCACCGTACCTACTACCACCGTGCCGACGATTCCACCCATTGAAGTCGACACGGCGGAGCCCGAGCTTCAACCAGCGGCACCAAAGAAGTACAACTTCGAAGTGTCAGAATTCAAGAAGGCGTGTCGCACCTCTTTCAGCGGCACCGAGGGTCCTTCCATTGCGATCGACTGGCTGGAAGAACTAGAAGACCACTTCGAGCTCCTCGGCATCGAAGAATCAAAGCAAGTTTGCGCACAACTTCAACTACGGTTGAACGCGCACGACTGGTGGGCCGTGCGCAAGCGAGCGATTCGACCGGACAACACTACCGCGCCGATCTCTTGGGCCACGTTCCGCAAGGCTTTCGAACTCGAGTACCTTCCGTCCGCCGTTCGCCAAGCAAAAGAAAATGAATTCATGTCATTGAAGCAGGGGAGCAGGACGGTGCAACAGTACGCCGCAGAGTTCAACAAATTGTCCAAGTTCGCTGGTGCGTTTCTGCCTACTGAAGAGTGCCGCGTGCGACGGTTCGAAGTGGGACTGCGACAATCTATTGGTGCGCATGTCGGCGTCCCGGAGTACAAGACCACGGGCGAGGCTCTGAATCACGCTCTCCGTCTTGAGAGCCTGCTTCCTTCCGGTGCTGAAGACGTTGTGCGCCACTCCAATCACAAACGTCCTAGCTATACGGGAGGCAACAATCACGCGTCAAAGCGTCCACACACTGGCGGCTACCAAGGCAAGAACCCGTTACCGCGATGCAGGAATTGCCATCAGCTTGGGCATACCGAAGACCACTGCTTTGCCAAGGCAGAGTGCTATGCTTGTGGGGAGGGGTCACTATGCCCGAGACTGCCAGAATCCTCGACCGAATCGCAATGGCCCTCCCCAACAAAACCGTCAGGAGAATCGAGTGCAGGCGCCTCGACCTACTCCGCCTGCCCACCAAACCATCAAGACAGGCGTCCGAATGCACAAGGACGCGTCTACGCCTTGACTCGAGATGAAGCGCTTGCCTCAGACACGGTCGTGACAGGTATACTTAGTTTTAATAATGTGCCTGCTCGCGTACTATTTGATTCAGGTGCTTCGCATAGTTTTATAGCGGCGGACTTTGTCGCCGAGCACAAATTTCCGTTAGTATCATTAGACCTCGACCTTAGCGTGAGCACACCTTCGGGCACACCAATACTCACTAATTCAGCCTGCATCGACGGGATTATCTGTATCGGCGGTCAAAAGATCGGTCTGGACGTGATGGTCCTAGACATGAATGACTTCGATATCATTCTGGGGATGGATTGGCTCGGGCCGTGCAACGCAACCATAGACTGTGCCAGGAAGACGGTCACTTTCGTATACCAGGAGTGCCTGAATTCTGCTTTTCGTGTGGTGAGGCGTCGTCGACCTGCATGTTGATCTCGGCAATCTCTGCCTCGGAGGATGCTGCATTCTGGTGCGAAGGCTACTTGGCGTCCGGCCGAGACATGCGACAGGATGGTGCAAACGTAGGTCAGACCGACGTTGTGGCAGAATTCCCCGATGTGTTCCCGGACGAGCTACCCGGCATGCCCTCCCGACCGAGAGATCGAGTTCAGCATCGATACATTTCCCGATACTCGAGGCCGATTTCAAAGGCCCCGTACAGAATGGCCCCCGCCGAGCTGAAGGAACTCAAAACCCAGTTACAAGAATTACTCGACAGGAGGGTTTATTCGGCCTAGTGTTTACCGTGGGGAGCGCCCGTATGGTTAGTTAAGAAGAGGATGGGTTCCATGCTTCTGTGCGTCGATTACCGAGAGCTTAACAAGGCCACCATCCGGAACAAGTACCCATTGCCCCGCATAGACGACTTATTCGATCAACTGCAAGGCGCCTCGGTATTTTCGAAGATTGATCTCCGCTCGGGCTATCATCAACTCAAAATCAAGTCGGACGACGTGCAAAAAGTCAGCTTTTCGCACTCGGTACGGCCACTACGAGTTCCTGGTGATGCCATTCGGCCTGACGAACGCCCCTGCCCTGCCTTCATGGACCTAATGAATCGGGTGTTTTCGACCCTTCCTTGATAAATTTGTGGTAGTCTTTATTGACGACATTCTCGTCTACTCGAAAGACAGGGCGCAGCATGCAGAACATCTGCGGACCGTGCTCCAGACACTTCGAGAGAACCAGCTATTTGCGAAGCGGAGTAAGTGTGAATTTTGGCTCAGCAGCGTATCCTTTCTTGGTCACATCATTTCGTCCGAAGGCATTGCAGTCGACCCGAAGAAAGTGGAAAGCCGTTGCTGATTGGAAGAGGCCTGCGTCTGCTAGCGAGATTAGAAGCTTTCTTGGTTTGGCGGGATACTATCGACGCTTCGTGAAAGACTTCGCGAAGATTGCATCGCCACTGACTCGCCTCACTCAAAAGGGAGTCGCGTATGAGTGGTCGGATGACTGTGAAGCTTCATTCCAGGAGCTAAAACAGCGGCTGATTTCGGCACCCATACTCGCACTTCCGGATGGGCCAGAGGGTTTTCCAGATATTCAGCGATGCTTCAGGCCAGGGCTTGGGATGTGTGCTCATGCAGCGGAACAAGGTGATATCATTCGCCTCCAGACAGTTGAAGCCCGCACGAGAAGAACTATCCTACGCACGACTTGGAGTTAGCGGCGATTGTGTTCGCGTTGAAATTGTGGCGTCACTATCTATATGGCGTGGCGTGCGCGATCTATACCGACCACAAGAGCCTCAAGTATCTCTTCACCCAGAAGGAACTGAACTTACGACAGCGGCGCTGGCTCGAACTAATCAAGGACTATGACTTGACGATCGACTACACTCCGGGCAAGGGAAATGTGGTGGCGGACGCTCTGAGTCGGAAATACCTTGCCTCGCTATCCCATCGACCGCAGACTACTACAAGATCTCGAAGAAATGGGCATCGATCTCCGGGTTCGATTCAGAGATATACGGTTGGCGCAGCTGCAGTTAGAGCCGAGTTTGCTGGAAAAGATCATGGCCGCTCAGAAGGATGATCCGTACCTGAAGAAAATGCGCGAGCAAATTTCAACAGGTAGTGTGACCGACTTTGCGGAAGACAAGACCGGCGCGCTGCGATTGAATGGCCGACTATGTGTTCCGGATGATTCTGAACTACGAAAGGAGATTATGTCGGAGGCGCATCACGCGAAATATACCTTGCAATCCAGGCAGTACCAAGATGTACAAGGACCTCCGCACGACCTTCTGGTGGCACGGGATGAAGAGAGATGTGGCGCTCTTCGTGTCACAATGCATGGCCTGTCAGCAGGTGAAAGCTGAGCATCAGCGACCGGGCGGGGAGATGCAGAACCTTGCCATTCCAGAGTGGAAATGGGATCATGTCACGATGGACTTTATTGTTGGCCTGCCGAAGACACCACGGGGAGCGACGCCATCTGGGTCATCGTCGATCGATTAACCAAGTCGGCGCACTTCATTGCCATTAAAGTTACTTGGAGCGTTGATCGGCTGGCGCAGATTTATCTTGACGAGATCGTACGGCTGCACGGAGTTCCAGTATCCATCGTCTCTGATCGGGATTCACGGTTCATGTCGCGATTCTGGAGTAGCCTTCAGTCGGCGCTGGGTACCAAGTTGCAGTTCAGTTCAGCTTACCATCCACAGACCGACGGCCAAACGGAGCGCGTTAATCAGATTCTCGAAGACATGCTACGGCTCTGCGCAATCGACTTCAAATCAAGCTGGGACGTCCACTTACCGTTGGCGGAATTTGCATATAACAATAGCTACCAGTCCAGCATCCAAATGGCGCCGTATGAAGCCTTGTACGGTCGGAAGTGCAGATCGCCCATTTGCTGGGATGAAGTCGGGAACGGCAGATACTCGGCCCGGAGCTGGTAGAACAGACGGTGCAGAAGGTCAAGCTAATTCGGGAAAGACTAAAGATTGCACAGAGTCGGCAGAAGAGCTATGCCGACACCCATCGAAGACCGCTTGAGTTCTGTGTAGGCGATCACGTGTTCCTGAAGGTGTCGCCCATGCGTGGAGTTACTCGGTTCGGCGTGAAGGGGAAGCTGAGTCCGAGATTCGTTGGGCCGTTCGAAATACTCGAGCGGGTCGCCCCCGTAGCCTATAAGATTGCCCTACCACCGGCGCTTGAAGGTGTACACAATGTCTTCCACGTCTCCCAACTGCGGAAGTACGTGCACGACCCTAGCCACGTGGTGGATTTTGGCCAGCTAGAGCTGAAGTCTGACTTATCCTACGTCGAAGCGCCAGTTCAAATTTTAGAATGCAAGGATAAGTTACTTCGAAATCGGGCGATCCCTCTCGTCCGCGTACTCTGGAGGAACCATGCGGCAGAGGAGTCGACATGGGAACTCGAGTCAGAGATGAGGGAAAAGTTCCCTTCATTATTTTCATAGAGGTAGGTTCTATTCTTAAGTTTCGAGGACGAAACTTTTTCTTAGTTGGTTATGGTGTAGTGCCCCGTCCCTACATCGTGCCCCGTACTCTGTCCACGGGGTGCGCAGAAAGGAACACTGTCGCTATCGATTCGGCCGGACCGATAGGTCGGGATCGACCGAGTCGATCGAACGGGAACGGTTGAATTAAGATCCATTCCTCGTTATGGAATGTCTTCTTCGGAACCAAGTCCCATATTCAGCGGGTTGCGCCTCGAGGATTGACTCTGCGGCTGAGTCGGGAGAGACCTCCCGTTGCTCTGCTTTTCACGCCGCTTGCGTTGGTTTTGGCTTTGTTTTCTGAATGCGTTTCGTGGATGTTTTCGATGGTTTTCATGGCTTGCATTTCGAACTCGCATTTCCTATCGAACTCTTTGAATAATGCAGTGTTCTAATCGGTTGCTTGTGCGATTTCAGGTAATCGCGTAGGCGACGTCTAGCGCGACCAACAAGTTCGCTCGCCAAGGTAAACTCAAGGTGAGTGGCTGACCCTTCTCTTCTCGACCCCCTTCTTAAGCAAAATCGATAGTGTTGATACGAATAAAAAGATAAATGCAAAGGCACGAAAGGCACAAAAGGCACGAAAGGCACGAACACGGGAAAATGAAATGAGTTTTCAAAAGAATGGTAGGCTATGTCTTAATACTAAAAAAAAAAAATGGTCTTTGCACGGTCATTGGACAACTTGTCGACAAGGTAGAGTTTCCCAACGGCAACCCGGGGCCACGGGACCGTTGCGGCCAAGAAAGGAAACAAATACAAAAGCTGTGCTGGGCACAACGTTAGGCGAGGACTTGCAGCGGGGCTCGCTACTCGCGCTGAAAGGGCCTCGTCTAATCAAAGCAAAAAGTCCACAATGGCTCTGGGAGCCAGTGACCAACACACGAAGTATAGCACTTAATATGCAAAAGATAACAATTGAAAGGAAAGAACATGGTAAGTTTCATAAGGCGCGACGCGGTCCGCCGGGGTAAGTTCAACGTAAAGTTCACTATGCTTGTCATTACTTGTTTGGAAATTCATTAGGATGGCTAGAAACATTCATACTCTAATGTCATATAAACTCTTCAACCAAATGAGAGCTTGGAATTTAAATAGCCACGCACCAGTACAAAGTGTAATGTACTGATCCTCGCTCTCCACGCAGGTACCCCGAACCACGAAGGGCGTGCCAACTAGAGCTCAAGGCGGCGTGAACTCTTTTGAAGCCTCGTCCGTGTGAAGGCTTTTTTCTGGATTTCCTTTTGAAGAAGACCGCACATCAGTCCAAAGAAAAATGACGACTCGACTTCCCGCCATAGCAGGTGGAAATATGTATTGGTTTTTACTTGTATAAAAGGGTGTAATGTATGGAACGACTATCTCATCGGCGTTCATTTTTGTAAGTCGAAGTCATGTTGTAGCCCGCGCGGCAATGATTGTAAAAAGAAGTCTATGTAAAGTTCATATTATCAATGAAAAGTCTATTTCCATTTCAAATGTGTTATTCAATTTCTCTGCGTACTCTAATTTGATGTTGTGTTTCGGATAACCTTATGACTATGCCTTGTGCGAACGCAACTTAGGTTCGCACGGCATCACGCCCGGGGACGACTATCGATTCGACGGAATCGGGGCGTGACAACTTTGGAGGGGGGATTGGTGAGTTTCGAAGCTGACCAGGTGGTCATGGCCAAAGCTTCTTTAGCTCGTCTTTTTTTGGCTTTTTTGGAAGTGGTTGCATTCTTTCTATTCGACCTGGTGGTGTCTATCTCCTCATTCGGGTGTATATAAACCTCTTCGTTGATCTCGGATAAATTTCAGAAATAGCTGTCCGTGGAGGTGATGCCCGCGTCGATGCCCTGTTGAAGCCTGGTCACTGGGGCTTGCTCGATGTTGGCCAGGGCATCTGTAAGGATTTCAGTTAAGTGGTGGGTGTTAGGGGGTTGATGTGTCGGGGGGTGGGGTAACTTTCTTTAGATTTTCTGGTATTTCATCTACCGCAATTGTGTCTGGTTCTCTTCCGGAGGCCTTTCTGTTCTCAGTGTCCTCTGCCATACTGAGGTCTTCGGTGAGGCTGGATTGAGTGGCTTCTGTGGGGGTCAAATAGGGCATGTAGAGCACCATATCATTATCCAGAGCTAGTTGTTGGGAGTGGGGTTCTCCGCTATAGTACCCGTAGATGTAGTCAGTAGGAGAGCGGCATCTTCATTTACTGGGACACCGCTGATCTCTGGGGCTTCTTCAGTATTGTTGGTGATGTCAGTTTCGAGAAGGTCAAATTTGTTGGATTGATGACCGATGGAGGGTAGGGGACCAGGGCCCTTCCTGAGTGGGACATAGCTTGGCTATTGGAGTGGTCGGAGCTAGTCTGGAGTCTAATGTGGGTGTTGGGACGAGGAAGTAGTGGAGATTAATGGCTGATCTTGTTCTATTTGATGGGGGTGGCCTTACGGGGGACCTTCTTCTTTAACTCTGGGTGTGCACAGAAGTAGTGCTCGATGGAATGACCTCTCGTCTGGCAGTATTTGCAGAAGATTATACTGTTGTCGAATATTATGTGTTGGTGTGCGTCTTGTCGCCTAGCAAGATCTGGATGTATTTGGGCTGGTCCTTAGATAGATCTAGCTCTATGCATATTTTAGTGTAGTTACCCATTGAGAGACTTCTGGTTTCTTTCGCCATGGCAACGAACATGTCGAACGAGCTCGTAATCCTCTTTAGGGCAACATAGGTGAAACAAATTAGGGGGAAGTTCGGGAAAGTGACCTACGCCGAGATGATCGAGAAATCTTCAGCAGTGTTAAATTCTGGGGACCATTTGATAATTTTGAATGTGCGATTGTCAATCCTTCTTGTACCTCGGACTGAGACATTCTTGTGGTCAGCCTCTGAAGAGAGAAGTAAGAGGATGTGTTTAGGGTCTCGGGGTGCTACCCTGTATCTTGATTTGAGGCCCAATCGGCGATTGTTTCCTAAACCCGGGGAAGCTTCGGGCAAGAAGGAGAGAATTTTAGAACAAATACATGCGGGAAGGTTGTGGACATGTCGAATATTTTGCCGGCAGAGAAAGGCACCGTGATGTCGATCTCTGGAAGCTCCACTTCAGCAACGGGCGAGAAGCTCATGGTGGAGCGGTCTGGTCTGAGCTTGTATGCGTAAGACAACAGCCCAGGGGGGAGCCTCTGGAAGCTGGCTGATCTCTGGCACTAGGCAATACAGGGAAATGAAACTCGGAGGTAGTGATCGGCGCGGGTTGGTACGGCCTATCTTCGGGGTCCGCAGGATGCTAGAGCAGTCACCTGCGCCGGACAAAGGTGGCGCAGGCATGTCGGTCAGAATATAGGTAGGCGCGACGTCGACAACGTTGACAAGGTGTGCCCCAATATGGGATCCCGTTGCGGCGCACGCGCAAATGTATGGGGGTCAGGAGGGCGCTGTCCTCGCCATTGAATGGTGCATTCATTTTAGTCGTGTCGAGAAACGAGAGCAGCGTACCGAAGGATGCCACTCTACAGGGCCTGGCGCACACGGTACAGGTCAGAGGGATGCCAGGGGGTGACGCCCAAGCCACCGTATCAAGGAGTTGGGGCTCCAAGAACGGAAGGGGAATAATGCCGGAGTGAGTAGCCAACCAAGTTGCGCAGGTTTGGTCAGGTAGCTCTAGCACCGAGGGGGCGCCTGTGCGCGCTGAGTGGGAGGTGCCTGGTGGGCTGAAGACAGCCACGCAAGATGAGGAATGGGCGGAGGTCACGCCATCCATGCTAGATGGCGCACCCCTCGCGCCAGCTGGGACAGGTGGGGGAGTTTGAAATTTGAAAACTGTGGTTGGAGAAAATCGAGGATGGGACAGCAGGCTCGCCGCCCAAGAACCGGCAGGAGTCATCATGAGGAGGTGGCTCGGGACCATCGCCTAGGGGGGAGGCGCCGGTGGCGAGCCAGCAGAAGGGGCCGGCGGCTGTAGGGGCAGTCCTGGGCGGAGCTCGGGCAGTGGGGGCGACAAGATGTGGAGGCGGTCGGCGGAGGGGAGTCGGCGGGGAGAGAAGGCGGGTGGGAGGGCGCTAGAGGTGAAAGGGAGGGGGGCGGCGGATCTGGAGGAAGGCCAAGGAGGGAAAGGAGATCGGTCGGCCAAGGTGTCGGCCGACCGCGGGGAGCGGAGGGCGGATCACGTCTCATGGGCGGGGGGGTTACAAAGAGGAGAGCAAAGTGGGCGAAGCGAGTAGGACGCCGCACGAGAGCGAAGAACCGCCGTGGCGACGGAGAGGAGACCCTGCCTGGGGCAGCGGTCACGGGGGAGGGGGAGCACCCCGGAGAGCCAGAGAGCTCGGGGGCGGGGAGAGCCATTACCTCAATATATATATATATTATATATATATATATATATATATATATATATATATATATATATATATATATATATGAAAGGATCAAGATCCCCACACTTTTTGCATTCCCAAGCATCCCCCTTATTTGCACCGTTGGATGGTGCTTTAGGTCATCTAATCTTGACCGTTGATTTACCAATGGTTAAGATTAGATGACTTAAAGCACATCCAACGGATGTGAACATGGAGACGCAAAAATTGTGGAGATAACTATCCTTCCTATATATATATATATTATATATATATATATATATATATATATATATATATATATATATATATATATATATATATATATATGGTCGCCCCCGCCCTGGATGGCCGGTTTTCGTCCGTCTTTTCCTCCTCGGCCGCGTCGCCAACATCACCGTCCGCGGCATCGTCGAGCCAGGCACTGGCGGGCCGGTCCTCCCCTCCAGCCGTCCCTCCGGTTTCCCCCCAGCCTCCGGGGTTGGGCCTAGCGTCAGGCACTTCTCCGCCAGCTCCGGTTTGCCTCGATGCACCCTTCTCGGCATCCCCCCCCCCCCCGGCCGAGGCCACCTGCCTTCAGTGGCCCATCTGGGCCTCGTCCTCCCTCAGCCCCTGGCGGAGCCATTCGGCGGTCCCGGGCTGGCCCCTCCCTGCCTCGTCCTCCCTCAGCCCCCTGGCGGAGCCATTCGGCGGTCCCGGGCTGCCCCCCCCCCCCCTTCGTCTCCCCCCGGTGGCTGACCCCCCCCCCCCCCCGCTTCGTCTTCCCCCTGGGTCGGCCGTTCATCCTCCTCCGCTCCCGGCGGCCAGGGAGAGGCCCCCCTCGCCCCCCCCCCGTCTCCCCATCCAGGCGTTTCCGCCTCCGCCGGAGCACCCCCTCCGGGCGTCGAGCTAGGGTCCCCCCCCTCGCCCCTCCAGTCGCTCCTCCAGCTCCGGTGTGGCCCAACTCCGCCCACTCCCTGCTGAGCCCGCCTCCCCTGGCCGCTCCCTCCCCAGGACCCTCAGCCCCCCCCCCCGGCAGTGGAGGCTCCTCCTCCTCTCCAGCCTCCGCCGCTGGTTCCGGGTGCTCTCCCCCGCCTCCTGCTTCGGCCCCACCCTTGGCGCTCCCCGCCGCCCCGGTTCTTCCCTCGACGACGGCGCCCCCCCTGCAAACCCCTCTCTTGGCCGCGCGACGTCCCCTCGTCGTCCCACTCCGTCGGATCCCCCGCTCTCCGGCGATCACTTCGCCACCCGCCGGCTCCTCGACGGTGAGGTTGAGCCCCCTCTCGGGCAGCATCCGCTCGGGCTGTGCGCCCTCGAGCACGTGCCCTTGGGCCGCGTGCGTTCCCCCCTTGGTTCTCGCACGCTGGGGGGACGCGTCAGCATCCCGTTTCAAAGTTTCAAAAAAAAAAAAAAAAAAAAAAAATCCGTTAGATATATATATATTTTTATATATATATATATCCCCTCCCTAGGGCCGCGTGCCATCCTCTTGGGACTGCGTTCCCACACCCCCCCCCTAGGGCCTCCCGTTTGCTGCGGTCAACGGACCCAATTCTTTTGCTTATTTGGGGTTCGAAATCTCGAAATCTTCGAAATTTCGTTGCATTACGAATTTTTGTTGATTTCGAAATTTCGTTACTTCGAATTCCTCTTTTAGGCGTTTATCACCTTGTTTTCATGGCCATTTTGTTTTCTGGCCTCGCACCCGTCTGTATTGCTCTTCTAGAGCCTCTTTCTATTTTCAATAAAATGTTGTTTCCCCTAAAATATATATCTCTCGATTGTACCGGTTCATAATAAGTTTGTATTATGTTACCTAACTGCCGGATTAGATTATAAAACTCGAGTTTATATCATTTTCTGACAAACAACAGGTTTCATGTTGCCAAATATAGCACGGAACACAACAAATGTCTGTACCATACCGGTCATTTAACAATTTCAACAACCATGAGGGGAGGGGATTGTTGATTGTACCATAGAGGATTGTTAAATGAACTCGAGGACTTCGTTATATCTGTAATATATTACGTGTGAGTTTTTTCTGTACATAAAACTAAAACTATGTTTACTGCTTACTAATAAAATTATAATAATACCAATAAGCACTGACTTTGAGGGCTAGCTCCCACAAGTTTCGCATAAGTACAGTAAGACTTTAGCAGCCATCTTGACCCCCTCTGGTAGTGTTCGAAATGGATAACCTTACAAAATTTAGTTCCTATCTGACTAAATATGAACACCATGATTTGTTGTATTTTTGGTGACCTAACTATTTCTCAAAGTCGAAGGACCAATGCTGCAAATAAAAATCAGAGTTATTATGTAAGGATACTGCTATTTGGCCTGAAATTAGTGACCGTCTTTTGGTCCGTAAGTTACGTGTCAACACTCTAT